>NQII01000543.1:247373-302582 GCA_002778355.1 Clitarchus hookeri | reverse complement strand
TGTATCAACGTCATTGTAGAGGTGCACTCTCATATTTGTCGTCAAGCTGAATTTCTTGACATTTGCCCATAAGCTTGACGACTTGAGCTAGGCTTTGATTTCACCGGTAGAGTTTGGCGGATGTCACCAGCCAGTGATACAACCATTCTTCCCATAATGTCTGTATTGTTTCGTATATCCTGTAGAGTTCGGTTTAGGGCCTCTATCGCTTTTTTTTGTGACATTGTGCTTTCGCCCCACACTAACAACTTACATTGACTCAGCATTGTACCCCGAGCGCTATTTTTACTCTTTTTTTTTCCTGGGTGAATGAGAATTTTTTTTTCGGGATAAAAAGTAGCCTATGTCACTTCCCGGCCCTCCAACTATCTCTGTACAAAAAATCACGTCGATCAGTTGCTCCGTTGCGACGTGAAAGAAGGACAAACAAACAAACACACTTTCGCTTTTATAATATTAGTTAATATTGTGTACTTATGTCTGCGTGTTTTTGCAGTTAATGTATGCGTGAAATGCTGAAAAGAAAAAAAAACTAGAAGACTTAAATTTGTCGCAAAATAGAAAAGACGTTAATAAACAAGCAAACAAATATTTAAATACATGTTATAAAATAAATGTCAGGCTGACAACTAACTCGTGNAAGACGTTAATAAACAAGCAAACAAATATTTAAATACATGTTATAAAATAAATGTCAGGCTGACAACTAACTCGTGCATGAAGTCTTCAGAACACAGGAGCCCTGAGTGCAGCTGCGTGCCAAAGCGATGCGACACTTAACCCCGCGAGTCAGAACAGTGAATAATTACTATCTCCGGCTCTCGCGTCGTTCTGGTGTGCTGAATATGCTAAATGAAAACAGAACGCGGGAGAGATGGCTTCTCGGAAATTAAAACTGCACACCTCGTGCTCCGCGACACGTAAATTACACCGGGAAAGACTGCAAGAAAACGTATTGCCAAATACTGCGTTGTTAGACAAAGGCGCAGATACAGCTTTGAGAAGGGAGCGAAAGAGGGACGCGATAACACCGCCCCCCCCCCCTCNGGACGGGGGGACGAGAAATAAAAAGACCTCTCCGCCGCCATATTTCTATCAACTTGCGAATCCCTTGGAAAATTTACGAGCTCTAGTTCTGGCTGTAGGCAAGCAGGTAGCGCTCGGGCGGTCAAAAATTGAAATTGAACAAAGAGGCGCAGACAGAATGGGCCTCCTGGGAAATGAGGTGGAAACAGTGAGAAGTATTATACGAGTTCGGAAGAAGGAGAGGGAGCAGAGGGGAAGACAAAGGCGGTGTCGCCATTCATCAACGACAAATCCGCGATTCCGAACGCAACGGCGGCGCGAGCGACGGGCGAGAAGCCGTAGTAAACACTCGCGGAGCCAAACCGACGCCATTTTTACACCGTGTCGCTGCCGCCGCGACGGATGACGTCGCCAGCGGCCGCCGAGCCCTCGCCGCGCCGGTTCGCTGGCGTCCGCCCGACAACTCTAAGTACTACTTCCATATTTTATATGATGAGTAAATATATTTAGTACTTCCGGTTGCTTGATTCAAGATTGTGGAACTGTGGAGGCGGTCGATGACCTCGAAACCATGCCCTGTAAATTGTGTTTGACATTCAACTTGAGTTTAGAGGTTGACCTTGTGTGACCTCCCGGTGACTCGGATGACCTTGAACGCAGCATTTTTATTTTAAAAATTTAAATTTTGTTTTAAATATTATAAATAATTAATGCAATATTTGCATCACATTTTTTTTTTNTATTATAAATAATTAATGCAATATTTGCATCACATTTTTTTTTTGCATGTTTTGCATTTTTCGATCAAAAATCTTTATCAATTCTTTTAAACAAAAATAGCAGCTGTTTAAACTAATTTAATTTAATAAAGTGACTTAAAGATTTCGTGCTGTATGTTCTAAGTTCAGCTCCCACTGAACTCCCCAACTCATCCTGTCACCATTTCCCAATTTCCATTAATTCGTATCATCCGGCTTCCTCCATTTTATTCTTTAGTCGCTCTTCGTTCCTCGCTTTAGTTCGATCCCCCGCNGTAATTCGTATCATCCGGCTTCCTCCATTTTATTCTTTAGTCGCTCTTCGTTCCTCGCTTTAGTTCGATCCCCCGCTCGTTCTGTCGTCTTCGATATTTCCCTTTTGACATTTCATTTGAGTTTTGGTCTCATGACCTGTCATTTTCACTACAAAAAAATATTAATTCAATCTCGAGAGTGGCCAGTGGCCACACATTTATACATTGAGACCTCTAAATAATTATGTACAACAGCGGCAAACCCTGTTTTCTTCATCTCTAATCCATCTAACTATCTATCTGTCTCACTGTGGATGTGACAGGAATGTTATTGGCCATCGTGTCATGGAAAACTTGGATCATTGACGGACAGATAAAACTAGTTCGCATACGAAATAGCATCTATATACAGATATTTGCCAGTGAACCTGCAGCAGGACGAAGATATCCTCGACTGCCCGCTGTTCCTCGAGTGTTCCCACGGGCGCATGCAGGTTGCAGGCACGGTGCGATGTATTCCACACGCCCGTAGCAGGGTCTGCCACTGTAGACACCAGCCCTGCTGCTAAAGGCGCCGGAGCATCCACTTACCGTACGTGTGTCGCCCTTATCACAGCAGTCAATGAAGCAGCCGGCCTTCCACGTGTACCAACCATACCAACTCCGCTACTGCAGACGTATACTTTGCCTCTACGAGTGGAGGTTTATAAAAAAAAACCGGAGGACCTGCACCAAACACTTTGAAAATATGTCCACGGCGTTTGGCACGCAGCGTCGACTAGTCCAACACCGTCTTCGCCGTATACAGGGTGATTCTAAAATCATGGGACAAACATTGAGGGGTGGTAGAGCTCACTAAAACGAACAATTATTGTATAGGAATATATGGGCGGAAGTGACGCGGTGAGGCACAAACACACAAATAACAAATGAAATGCAACACAGTGTTTATTTACAACGTCGCCGCTAAATACCTTTTTACAGCAATGTTTATAATAAATGCTCAAAATTGCTACCACCGACAGTAATGCAAGCTTTGTAGCGTCGGTGGAGTGATGCTGATGCTGATGCAGCAGGTCACTGGCGCACCGTTTGACTGCCCTCAACTCACGCCACCATTGTCAGCCAATCACGCCATATGTAGAGGTCGCCAAGCATGCGCGACTGTTGGTGGATGCATTTCCAGCAACTGTTATAACATTTTCTGTACGGAATCATTCGTTAAGTATGCTGCTAATGAACATTTTATGTTCCCGTTAATGTGTTATGTGTTTGTGCCTCAACGCGTCACTTCCGCCCATATATTCCTTTACAATAATTGTTTGTTTTAGTGAGCTCTACCACCCCTCAATGTTTGTCCCATGATTTTAGAATCACTCTGTATATTGAAACCACGTCACTGCAGAGGGCTTACAATTGAACAGAGTTTTTTTTTAACTATCGATTGTCACGGGGACGGCGTGTTGCAAAGAACGCCTTTGGTATTCCGGCCTGTTTTATTTTCAATAAAATTACGACTACCTTTGGTCGTGCCCCGACAATTCGAAAAGTGATGCGAAGGATGTAGTCTGCAGGAAGATGGTTGACGGACGAACTAAACGATGCTGGTTCGAACGTAAGTTTGGAACGCTTAAAAATGAAAACAAAGAGCAAACTTTATGCACGCAGAAAGGAACTGAACCACGTTAAGCAGTGTACAGAAGTTGGTTCAGCTTGCAAGTATATTTACACGCCAGAATTATTTTGACTTGCGGCTGCAGATGCGTTCCTGCACATAGCGTTATTGCTGGAAAGGAGTCATGTGGTTTGGACAAACTTCGTGCCGGCGACCAGTCACCGAGACGAAGAAAGTAGGAAAATAATCAAGCATGTATAATGCCCTACTTCAGTTTTTAATTGAGGGGTGATACAGGTAGGTGTTGGAAGACTATGCAAGAAACACATAATAAACACACCAATACCGACCAAGTCGTATTAACATTTTCGTAATGATGTTTGATTTAACCCTCCAACAGCCCCAATTATAATTGATAAAATTATTGCTGTTGTGGTAGTAAGATTAAATTTTAATACAATTGATATTATTATTAAAGGTGTAATTTTTTTGTCATGTTATTAATATAAAACATTTAATTAAATTTAGTCCTTCTATTATTTTTGGCATTCAAAAATGGAATTGTGAGATTCCTCTTTTTTTATTAATGATAATTATACAAAAAAAATGAGGTCTACAAAAGATCCAGAATTTCTCGGCCGGTGAACTAGCAGCGCCCGGCCAATCCCAGTTACATATAACTGAGCCCATTCTGGGCAGCGCAGGAGCAATGTTTTCCTCTTTGGCCCCTGGCTTTATATCTCTTTGGAGCTTCGTGCACTTAGCTGCCATGTACTACCCATATTGGCCAACGCTACCATCTCGCGAAAACCACGTCTCCCCTTTGCGGTATTGCTAACTTGTCTATTCTAAAACATTTTCTTATTCTTCCTTTTTCGTGCGTGATTTATCTTTAAAAAATTTTATTGCCAAGTTTATGGTTACATAGCGTTGTCTGTACTTTCTTGGTCTTCCAACGCCCATTTATAAATGGCTTACGATAAGGGTTTTTGTAGACAGCTTTCCTCCCTTTATACTCAGCCGTGCCCGACGGAGATTCAACACACCTATGCTTTGTTTTGTATAGAGGACTTTAGCACTGTTTTGTAGTTGTTTCTAAAATTAAACTCATCATCGGTTAGTTACTAAAATAAATAATCAATTAGTGATTAAAATACAGGCTGAGAATAAAAGAATACCCCACTTTGAAGGTATATAATATCAAAACCAAACAACCTACAACCTTGATTGGCCAATCAAATGAACCGTGGAACCGTGAAGTTTGTTTACCATACATTCATAAATGTTCAATGTGACCACCATGAGCGGCCCGAACGACATCTACGCGATAATCAAAATCGTTCTCCGCTCTTATCAGCATGTCCGGAGTTATGGATGGCGTTCGTAACTCTCGGTTTTAAGTGCTGAGGAGAAAGCGAGTTCGCATTCGACACGTCAATCTGAAGGGGACGGTATGATGTTTTCTTTGTGTGCCAAGAACGAGGTAGACGATGCCTTCGTGTCTAAGCTGGTTTTTAGGGATGAAGCGACGTTCCATACAAATGGTAAGGTGAACCGGCACAACGTGCGGATATGGGGTCAGGAGCCTCCACATGAAACCACCGAACACGAGCGCGCTTCCCCCAAAGTAAACGTGTTTTGCGCTGTATCCAAAGACAGGGGGGAGGATCGTACGGTCACCCCGGTGGGGGGAGTGTAGGTTGGTCATTCGAGGTGGCGTGGCAGTACTAGGCTATGGTAGCCGAGACGAACTTACTTACCGGTTTCCGGAAAGGATGGGTGATGCGTCTCTTATAGCCTCTCAACATCCATGGCAACCCAGGGCTTCTCGTGCCACCCCTGATTAAACAGACTGGGCTCTGCCGCCCGTGCCCTATGGGAAACAGTTTNTAGCCTCTCAACATCCATGGCAACCCAGGGCTTCTCGTGCCACCCCTGATTAAACAGACTGGGCTCTGCCGCCCGTGCCCTATGGGAAACAGTTTTCTAGCGGCTGTTCAGAGGTATCTGCCGTGATGGCTTGGGCCGATAGATATTACCAAGGCCCGACCACTTGGTGGGGTGTTGGACCTCTTGGCACTCAGGCCACTGGGGCCCAAAACAGGAATTTCCCTGTGAAGAAATTCTAGGATGGTAAAGGACGCGTGTCTGATGTTGCGAGTCGGCCTGGTGTGCGGCTTCGTGTGAGCTCGGCTCCTGGTGAAGACAGCAAAGGGAGTAAAACCGGACGGTCATGGCGGTACCCACCTGTTCTGAGGGACTCCGCACACTCCCGCATGGAGGTTAGGCGACGCAGTCGGACACAGGAAAACCCATACGTGCCATGGAAATTAAGAGGGAGCACGGGATGATCCGCTTGGCCCATCCAGGGGTACTCCCTGGAATTTGGATCAGACGAGGTTGGACTCGTGCTGGCAGTGGTTGACTCCGCATGCTGGAGAAGGCTCGGAGAGATTCCCCCTCTTGCTAAAAGAGCCGGACGTTGAACAGGATTGTTCCGGGGGCGTGCCCGAGATCACGTCAGGGGCGTGGGTAGTGCTCCGGCTATACCACACGCTTGGTAATCTGAGTGCTAGAATCTCAGGCCTTGTGGTAGGACATGCTCTGTGCGATCTGCAATATCAGATCGGGGCTCTGCCTGGTGCGGCCTGTGTACAGGTCGGGGCAAACGGGTTTGGTCAATTCAGAAAGCGCTGGTCATGTCTGCGATGAGAGGGCGTGATCCCTCTTCCCCGCCTACTGGGAGGCCGGGGTGCGGTATGGCCTCGCGGCTAAGAGCGCCCCGTTAACAAATAAAACCACGACTCTGTCGTGTTTAACAGTAACCTGTATCCAAAGACACTGTTTTCGGCCCTTTCTTTTTTCACGAGCCCACTGTTACTGGAATCCCTTTTTTGGACATGATTACAGAGTGGTTGTTTCCTCAGTTAGAAGAGGCGGCGGGGGACTTCATTTTCCAGCAGGATGGTGCGCCACCCCATTGGTACCTAGCTGTTCGCGGATACCTGAACGAGACGTTGCCGCAACGCTGGATTGGTCGAGGAGCAGCTGGTGACCAGGCTCTTTATCACTGGCCCCCAAGAAGACCGGATCTTACCCCGTGCGATTTTTTCTTATGAGGGTACATAAAGGATCAAGTGTTTCGTCCACCATTGCCGGCTAACATTGACGACCTCAAAACGAGAATTACGGACGCCATCCAAACCGTAACACCGGACAGCATGCTGACAAGAATGTGGAACGAGTTTGATTATCGCATAGATGTCGTTCGGGCCGCTCGTGGTAGTCACATTGAACATTTATGAAGATATGGTAAACAAACTTCACAGTTCCACGGTTCATTTGATTGGTCAATCAAGGTTGTAGGTTGTTTGGTTTTAATATTATAGACCTTCAAAGTTGTATTCTTTTATATTCGTCCTATACATCAGTACGAAAATAGCACCGATAGATTTTGGTAAAGGATTAGGGAAATTTGCAATCTTGTAAGAAGATCGTCAGAAAATCTGAAGGAAAAAAGGGCCAACATACATAAATGCAAAAGCTGCAGGAAAGAACTGAGTTTATGACATTTATCCTGTGAAAATAGTTGGACGTGTGGAAGAGGCATACAGTAGACCTACAGAAAACAAACAAAATTTTATTTAAAAAGTTGCTTTCTTTTAAGCATACACCGTACACAGTATTGGTGTATAATTTTAGGTTTTCAAAGCATCCTTCTCGGACATCCATGAAGCAGCTCGATTCAAATGGCCCATCCATCGAACATGCAGAATATTTTGTACCAAATGCATGTTTGAAAATGATGTACGAGGTGTGTTCAAAAAATAAGGTGACTTGTTATTTTGTGACTTTGTCTCGATAAATATTTATGTATTCATCAGTATATATTTTGTCCCCTTCAAAGTAATCCCCCTCAGATATAATACACTTGTGAAAGCGCTTTTTGCCAATCCTCGAAGCACTTATGATATGCGCATTTTGGTATGGCATTGAAGTCTCCCAGGTCTGTATCTCCTCAATCGTGGTAAACCTCCGTCCTTTCATGGGTCTCTTCAGTTTTGGGAACAGGAACAAGTCGCAGGGGGCCACGTCCGGTGAATACGGTGGCTGAGGCATGATTACGGTGGTGTTAATACAGATTCTTTGATCCATTCTTTGCGATAGCAAAAAATCGCCAAGCACACCAGAACACGTCTAACCTTTATATCTGTCACAAACAAACTAACAATGAAAAATGGCTAATAATGTCAACATATGTTGGGGACATGTGTACCAACATAACAATACAAACAATCGATAATCGAATGTACGTAGCCCTCGAAATTTGCAAAGTCACCTTAATTTTTAACACACCTCGTAGCTTCGATCTCTTCAGCAGAAAACCGCACTGCAGTTCTTGAAGATACTACACTGAAGAGCCAAAAAAATTGGTAAACCTGCCTAATATCGTGTAGGGCCCCCGCGAGCACGCAGATGTGCCGCAAGATGACGTGGCAAGGACTCGACTAATGTCTGAAGGTATGCAGGAGGCATTGAAATCTGCGCCAATTTTAGAAACGGTTGCACGTCTGTCACGTTTAATGATTCTCGTCAGTCGTCGTTTGTCCCGTTCGTTCGCGATATTTTTACGGCCGCAGCGATGTCGAAGATTTGATGTTTTACCGGATTCCCGATATTCACGGTACACTCGTGAAATAGTCGTACGCGAACATCCAAATGTTATCGCTACCTCGGAGATGCTATGTCCCATATCTCGTGCGCCGACTATAACACCACGTTCAAACTCACTTAAATCTTGATAACCTGCCACTGTAGCAGCAGTAACCGATCTAGCAACTTTGCCAGACGCTTGTTGTCTTATATAGGCGCTGCTGACCGCATCGCGTTACTCTGATTGGTTCCATAGCTCTGTTATTTGCATACGCACGCCTATACCAGTTTTTTTGGTTCTTCAGTGTACATCCTAGGATATGAAAATTGTATTCGGAGTGCTTTATATATTTCTGAAAGCTAGTTCTGTCAAAAACGTTCGTAAAAGATACCATGATGTTTGTAAATTCTTAATACATGTCCGATCCAGGATTTTGGGTTTGCATGGGCCAAGTCCCTTCGTGATTGTGAATGTGGTTGAAAGCAGGGAATCGTCCTTCACATCTTCTTGTTCCTCATGCCTCGTATTCTGCACAGTAGAATTACAGTAGGTATATTGACGTACAAGTTCCGGCAGTATAACTAGGAATTTGTGATTTCCATTGGCAGTAAAATGCCACCACTTCATATTTTATAGTATAGTACTGTGAAAATGTTCACCAGTGCTAGTATTTTATCCAGTGTGCGTCGAATAGTGACCGTATTTATACATTTTTATTGAGATTACGAAATGATGTGTTAAAAATAATCACTTGTCTACTTGTCCAAACGCTTCTAGCATTTTCGAACAAAGGAATATTTTTCCGTGATTTCTCATTTGATTTCTAGGAATGGCAAATCATCATTCCGCCGTTTTTGTTTAAATTTCTCGATATGGTTGGAATTTGAATTTGGCTTGAATACTTATTTTCCTTTCAACCTCGAGAGCGAGTATAAACCTACGGTTTTGCTATAATCTGTTTGCTGTATTTTCACACTCTTTGAACAGAAACATTTGAAATTACGGCAAAGCAGGAAAAGGAGGTTTTCAGGATTTTTGGAAGTCCTGAACTTCTCGTTTCAGATAACGTTGCTTATTTCAGTCTAATGTAGTCAAAGAGTTGTGTTTCTGTTGGGGTGTTAAACAGGTTCACACTAGTTCTTACATTACGTGTATACACATCTTCACATCACAAAAAAAAAAAAATCAACGTTACGATGATTACCAAACATTCGGCTTTTGGGAAAGACAGTATGTTCGCTTTATGTGATTTTACTGCTCATTTTCCAGCCTTTTTACCAATATACCGTCCGTTGTTTACAAACAGTATTTAAAACAAATACACGAATGTCAATTTCTGCAAAATACAAAAAGGACAGACTTTTATGTGATATTAAAGTGGGAGATTTAGTCTGGTGTAAAAAGACTACCCAAAGCAAATAGGTTGATTTTATCTCCTTGAAGCTGTTAATTATGTATGATGAACCATATAAGGTGCAAGGTTGTTTGATCCCGGTGACTGTGCTGTTGGTAAACACCAGCAATGACTTTGAAATTAAAAGGGTAACTAAGTTCGTTTCAAGTGATGGGCAAAGAAATTGATGTGATCGTCACCGTACTGTAATTCTGGAGTCTTTGCATTCTGTTCTCTTTTCAGCTTCTTATCTTGTTCTTTGTGAATGTTATTTGCCTTTTCTCTGCTTAAAGAAAAGCTAGTTTCTCCGCCGGTGCTTCTCCTTCCAGACTTTTCACCCCGATTTATAGTCCAAGTGGATGCCTCGTCTCTGACATTAGCGGCTGTCCTAAGCCAGCAGACAGAGATTGAGTTTGGCGCCTGTCGCCTTTGCTAGTCGCAGTTTGACTGAGACTGAGCGGAGGCTTGGTGTATATGAAAAGGAAACCTTGGCATGTATATTCGAACTTGAGAAATTCACCTCGTACATCGAGCATGATGAATGCGACTTGTACACTGACAATCACGCTTTGAGTTGAGTCCTCAAACATCCCCCAACACTTGGGAAAACTAGGTCTTGGGTGCTTCGTATCTCGCGTTTTCGTTTCAAGGTTCATCATGTCCGAGGCTCCGAAAATCAGGAGGCTGATGCCTTGTCGAGAATGCACGATCCGGCTGATATTGAAACTGACGAGGTGGTGGCTTCTGGGGCTACTCTCAATATTATTCTGGGTTTTCCAGAATTGTTTGTCAAGTTCCGCCAGGCTCAGGCGGATGGCGTTTCCTGTACTCAGGTTTTAAGTGACCTGAATAATGGTGTTGAACTCCCGTATGAATTGGATAACATAATTTTGTATTTCACAGATAAGAGTGGCCGTGCATGTAAAATTGTTGTGCATGTATCACTGAGACGTATGGTGTTGTCCTACTTCCACGACTCCGTGTTTGGAGGACACTAAGGTGTCAGAAAGACCTTCAACAAAATTGCAGTTCATTTTGCCTGGCCTATGCTTAGGAGCGACGTATCAGATTTTGTGTGTTTGTGTGATCTGTGCCAAAAATGTAAGCAGGCTCAGCGTGCTAATGTTGGGCAAGCTGTTACGCAGATTCCTCAGGCTCCTAGGAGCACGGTTCACATAGACATTTTTGGTCCTCTAACTAGATCCAAGAAGGGTAATATATGTATTTTAATTTTGTTGGACACCTATATTAAATTTATTTTGTTGCCGTTGAGAAATATGAAAGCGTCATCCATTGTCAAGGTTCTCACCGATCATGTGTGGAAGGTGTTTAGTGCCCCAGTTGAAATAGTTACGGATAATGCCAAGTATTTCATCTCCAATACATTAAAGAATGTGTGTTTTCACTGGGCTATCACACATTTTACCTCCAGTTCGTATTACCCGAAGGGTAACCAAGTAGAAAGATTCAATAAGAATCTTAGGCCTGTTTGACTAGCTTCTATAACTAGGATCATACCTCGTAGGATCAGCATTTGGATTTCATAAATGTGGGATTCAAGAGTGCTTTACATGATTCCACGGAAGTTCCAACCTCACTCCCACTCCTTGGTAGCCCCCTCAGTCATCCTCTGCTTAACATTTGGAATATTTCTCCCTTTCCTTCTTCCCCTTGATGATGCTGCGTGGAATCACCTGCTCGAGGAGATCCACCGTAGGCTCGGGGCAGCAAAGCTGCAGGTCACGGCGAGGATGGACCAGGGCAGGTTACCGGTCTATTTTAAGTTAGGGGACCTGGTCCTCTGTAAAGATTATGTACAGGCAGATATAGGAAAGGACTTGACAGGGAAGCTAATACCAAAAATTATCGGTCCTTTCAGGATTCCAGTTCCAATTGGTTATTCAGGAAAGCACACGTTTCTCAGTTGAAGCCTTATTTGCAACGGAAGTAATTGTTGGTTGATCATGTTTATACTTGCAGTTTAGATTCCTTGCTGAGTTCTGTTTGCGCACTATGTTCCCTTTACCCTTTTTCCATCTTGTTTGGTTTTCCTCCTTCTGATCCATCGTTATTTTGCACGCTTCCCGTCTTCCCACCAAGTTGAGCTGAGAACATCCACCGCCGCCGTCGTCATGAGCTGAGAAGAGGATCGAGACGTCTGCTGAAAATGGTAGTGGTCTTCCTGGTTTTTCCCCCGCAACCTCCCAAGTTGCAGTTGGCATTGGTACCTGATGCTCGTGAAGAGATCGCTCTGATGGCGCCGAGTGGTTTTCCACCTGGCTACCCACTGTCCCTGGGGACTTCATCAACAACATTGTTATCGTAACCTGAAGATGGAGCTGATCGCTCCGCATGTTTGTCACTCGTCATGGAACTGTTTCATGTGAATTTCTATGAGCATCCAGGAAATCTTTCCAATGTCTTAACTAATGTACTACTCCTCATTATCTACTGCATGTCTATGTGCGTTTATCTTCTGTGTGTGTGTGTTCTGTATTTTTCGGTCAAGATGAACAGAGACTGGTCCCCAGAGCACAGGTTTAGGGGTGGGGGTTGCGATGCTAGAGCCGCCGCGTTGTTCGTCTTTGGAATTTCTCCTCTGCATGGTGGCCTTCTCCTTGGCCAGCTCGGCTCCCCTCCTGTTTCCTCCCCTTATTTCCCCTCCTTGTGCGTAATCATTTTTTTAGTATGGGGACAAGTTAATATAAGTCGTTACTTGTCTTGTGCTGCCCTTATGGGAGGAGAAGTCCAAAAGCGCCACTCTCCCCACCAGAGTGACGTGAACACATTACTCTGGTTAAACCAGCGCCAAATGAAAGAGAGATGTCTTGCCTCCTGTACTAGTATTTTCTCCACCCACTAATGAAGAGCATGGTTCCTAGATATGTCTCTTGTCGCATTTTCTGTTAATGCATGTAATAATTTTTAATTCTTTCCTGTCAAAAGGACTTTTACGGTGACTATGCCGGTTTTTCCCTTTCCCTTCTCAGTATAGTAGTTTAGCTATAAGTACACTTAGGGAGGTTTTCATGGCCGAATTGTGGCCATGGCTGCCCAATCCCTCTCTGCCGCGATGCATGTCTCCTTGCATGATTTCCTTTCCTTGTAGGCGTATGGGGCTTAGCCCTGAGACGCAATTAACTCCCGTCCCTACCGCGGGTTTACACATAAGTTTTAGAATAGGTTAGTAGAAAAAAAAAATTGTGCTGCCCTTATTGCAGTTGCGGTGGGAAACTGCCGTAACTAGAGATAATCTGGTTCGCATATTGTGAGATACAGCAGTCGGAATAAGCCGTTTTTAGCTATTTCGGAGGGCATGAAAATAATCTTTCCAATGTGCGTGATGTCTTGAATGTATCATTCCGTCACCATTTGGAATGTGCTTTCTTTTCGTAGGTAAACCTACTGGGGGCACGTTTAATAGTTTCATCAAAATACACATTTTTCGAATACGCTACAATGGATTTCAAGAACCATGTATATGACCGCCTTAAAAACATTATTATTTAGTTACAATTTATAAAGTTGTTTTGAAAATGTTGTAGTCCAAAAAAATTTAAGCTAGTTAGCCACTTTTAATCAAATTATTACTTTTAAGTGAACCTTGAAATTTAACAAAGTATTATAATGTTCTTGCCAAATTAAATTTAAGGGGAATTACTCTTAATTAAAAATAATAAACCTATGTGTTGTATGGTCGTATATTTACCACAGTTTTTGTGATTATGTTGATAGACAGGAAAATATTTTTTAGCTTTCCATACTATATATACTTATACCCTAAAATGTCTTGTGATGATTGCCTGACCCCGAATGAATACCTTAAAATATGTCCGATAGTGAAGTAAAAGAATAAACTGAATGGAATGGTTATTTTAAGATTTAAGAGATGGTCCGAAAGTTACAGTAAATAGGGAATTTTGGTATAAGTATAATTCGGGGGACCATGGGGTTTATCGTAATTCCATTGGGGATCCTTATAACCCCAGTGGAGGTTCGGAACCACAAGTCCCCCATGGCCTCTATACCCATCCCCCGCAGTGGTGTTCCAGACTTGCCATGCGACGTATGTAGATGGCATGGAGGTAAGTCGTACCGTGTAACTCGGACTGCCCGACAACCGTGCCAGAGCGATGCCGCAAGCTGCTGTGCGACTAACCCCCTCCACTTGAGGTGGTACTCGTCATATGACTGCCCACTTACACTGGAGTCTGCGCATGTGGTTTTGTCCCTTGTCCCGTGCGTGCCTACTTGACAGTTCTCACAATCTTTATGACAAATGGACTATGTGTAACACTGGCATTCAGCAGAATTCCTAGTTCCAGCAGAGAAAATGTAGACCATAATTTTGGACCAATTTTTAACTTACTCAAATCATTTTATTTTAATTTCACAGGACATATATTTCCTAATAACCGACACTTCTCAAAAACTGACATTTTTGATTCACCACAAGTGTCCATTATTGAGAAGTTTTACTGTATACCCCAAAGGGCATATACAAACTCACCTTGTCCCAAAAAAAATGTAAACTTTGGGCGCACAGCCATTTTTAGCAAGTGTGAAGTGCGTTTCCAGTAGCTTCTTGAGGGAAAATCAGACAAAGTATTAATGAAATATTATTTTAATTGAATAGACAGGCATCTTCCAAACAAGGTTATACAGTTATAAAGTGCAAGCCTGATAAAATGTGGCTGTTGGGGGACATAACTCAGACCCGCATTACAGCTTTCCACGCTATTCCCGGAGTGACAGCATATCTCTGGGTGATGAAGGGGGTGACCAGCATAAAAACAAAAACTACTCAAATACCATAGAGGTGTTTTCATCCCCCTCCCCCCAACCACCGACTGCTTCGTTTGGGTGGAAGTTATTAAGAGACGGGCAGAAACTAAACACAAGGGGTCCTACGGCGGCAGGACCGCTGCTGGCCAAGTACTCACAATAATTATTTCACAAAGCAAGTTGCTAAAAAATTCTTGAAGTAGGTATTTTCTCATAAACAAAATGTTTTGTTAAGTAACAATTTCACATATTAGTTTTATTTTGATAATTTTAAATTTTTAACGACCCTCTTAACAACTTTTGGGAATAATTTCTTTATTTTAAGACTTTGTAGACTTTTAATTTTGGAAACATGATAACATCAAAATAGTAGCAGCATGGCACGCTAGACAGTTCAATGCCGTCGTGTTTCGACTAAGCCNTGGAAACATGATAACATCAAAATAGTAGCAGCATGGCACGCTAGACAGTTCAATGCCGTCGTGTTTCGACTAAGCCGTACAAAATGCTAAATATAAATTACGAAAAACGAATCTCTAAACGAATTAGAACACTGCCTGAGGAAGGGCATGTTTATTTTTCGTCACCTTGTCTAGTTTCTCCTCCTTAGTACATCGCCGTATGACACTCTCAGGATTGAGATATTTTCTCGTGACAACTTGTTTTCTATTACATCCCGTATAATTTAATTACTTTTAACATGAACTCGAAAGTGCAACAGCACTTTTTTTCCATCCACTATNCTATTACATCCCGTATAATTTAATTACTTTTAACATGAACTCGAAAGTGCAACAGCACTTTTTTTCCATCCACTATATACTTTCTTCGTATACTACTGTATCACGCACATGCAAGAAAGTCGATGAGCAGTGCAGAACCAGCGTAGCTAGTTATGTCGTAAAGCAGGTGCTGCTCGTTGGTCGCCTTCTCTTTTCTTTTATACACGACAGGCACATGGCGACAGACTAACGGCCATTTCTTTCCCTCACATTCCTGGGCACATCTTCCCCTTCCCTTCCTCCCCCCAGCGGAAATGTCACTCACCACACCCTCACCCTGGATAAAACACATTTTCTTGTCACGAGCGAGCGTAGATCACAACTGCTTGATACCGTGTTGCTTGCACTGCACATAAGCTAAGATATTGATCACACAGGTACGTTCACGTAAAAATTGTATTACGAGGAATTCTTTCGTCAACGATTAAGCATACTGCATAAACATAATATTATTAAATTGGTTAAGTAGAAGAAAATGCTATCTAAGCCTTAGTTTATCACCTACAGAATACGCCTTTCATTTCTGCGGCGTTGCACCATGCGAACAAAACCGACTCCGGAAAAACAAACAATTTCGGCTGTAAAATTAATCCCGGTCAGCAACAGCTAACCTCTGCGTTTGTCCTCTCCCAAATAAATAATACATGTCAGCGCCCGCTTCTTCCGCCCTCCAGCCGACTTCCCTACATCCCAACCACCCACGTGTCTTTAAAAGACCTCACGCTTTTCATTAATTTATTTATTCAGGCTGGGGGACATACATTGACCCGCTGTATAACGAGCCGCAGTATTTCTGACTTCTACTCTACCTCATAATGGTACATACGACCACCCCTAGTCGCAAATTTAAAATGTAAACATTGGGCGCCGACGTACTTCAACAAAGTCCATTTCCAGTAGCTTGTTGAGAAAAAAATCAGACACTGTATTAATGAAAAATTATTTCAATTCAATAGACAAACGTCTTGCGAATAGAAGATACTCCAGAATGGTGTAGGCTGTTCATGGCAAAGTGAGCATTTTTGAGACCCTGGTTACTTTTTTTTTTTCACACTTGTTTATGCTTAACATTTTCGCATGACTACTAAAACATAATGTATATTTTTCACCACAATCAAAATTTNACCTCCAAGGCAACAGGCAAAGCGATCACGAGAATATTAGCAGAATGAAGGGAAAGGTGTGGGGGTGTGTAACTCGTGCTGTTATTGGCCGGACTTGTTGCTATGCGTCTATGCGTGCGATGGCTAGACGTTGAGACTGCAGATTGGAGGGAAGTAGGGGGGTGTAGAACAGTTACTCACTTTGTTCCTTCACACGCCAGCAGCCTTCCCTTCAGGTGCCATGCGGCGTGCCCATTTCAAATCACAACTGTGTCAGTTCATAACTGGTTGTCACAGATTTTTTTTCATCTCGTGGCATGTCAATTATGAGTAGCAACACTACAACCCATGTATTTTATCGCTGTGGACACGCAAACATATTTATAATCAGTTTTTATTACAATTTATTGCATTTTTTCTGGCATTTTTCAACAATTTTTGGACAATACCTGAGAATGGCTTCCCAAAATCGCTGCCTCGTTAAATCCAGTGTTCTAATGTATACTGTATGTAGTTAATTTGTTTAGACCAAGATAATGCACTTGCACTAACTGAAGTAAAAATAATTAATTTTAACTAAGATATGTAGCTCATCTTTGGATATTTCTGTGCATTACTATTAATTCTTCCAAGAAATATTACAGAATTACATTTATTGGTGTGAAAAAAAAACTGTTACAAATAGCTTTATTTAAAGGAAAGTATCCAAATTTGCAATATTTTTTTAGCATTTTCGTGGCAACTAATTTGTTAAAGGTCTCTAGTAACTATTTAAACCCCTCGTAAAAACAAGTTTTACAAGCATAACAAATATACAACTTGTTTCTTTAAAAAAAATTATAATTCAGAAAACATTAAACAAACAAAGGGTATTATCTGCATATCCTCATTACAATTTTTTCACATCCAGCTGAATTATTGTAATACGCAGTTAACACTTGATAAACAGTACATAACACATTAATTAACACTCTCAAAATATTTTCTTGAGCCCTTTGGGTCAGGCTTAATTGTAGGAGATTCTGGTTTCCAGTTGGCGGGGCAAACTGTAACAAAGTAAGCATATATGACTGAATTAATCTACAAGAAAAGAATGGAAAATGTTAGTGCTTCACAAACTGAAAAAGACAAAAATCAACAACACCCAAAACATAAGAAGATTAGTTCAGAGGTTATTAAAGCAGTGGTTGTGAGGTTATCTTACTGCCATTTTCAGAATACATTATTCTATTGAAGGATACATATTCTTAAAACTGTGGAAAAGATACAACTGCAATNTACTGCCATTTTCAGAATACATTATTCTATTGAAGGATACATATTCTTAAAACTGTGGAAAAGATACAACTGCAATGTCATTGACGTGTCTGTAATTTTCCACTATCCAACAAAAAAATTGGAAGTGATGCAATTTCTTTAGATAAGCAAAGGTGGAAAGAACGCAAAGCACAACCATAAAAACTTTTACAGCAGGACAGTTGCCAAGCATTAACACTAGCATATCTTTGACACAACTTTCTCTCTTATACCCTACCACCATAATAAAAATAAAATCGGCCGCGCGCCACCACCCCAACATTTAAATTAGGTTGTGTATTTTGTTGCTCTAAGAGTGAGGACGCACGCAATTGCAAAGCCCCGCCCGACATCACAGTTCTGTTGAAAATGTAGCGCCGGACGAAACTGATCGGCCGTGCACCCCCACTCAACAACTTGTGTACACAAATTGTGCCGGCAATGACTTTATAGCAAATACCTAAGTTTAAACCAAAGAAAGAGATTTAAGTTTTATCATTCGAGACCACCGCCAGTGAACTTCTACAGGTTACATTAAGGAAAAAGGGATAGACAGGTTAACATTTTGTTGGAAAACTACGTGGGCTTGGGAATCTATGGGGTCCCGCACTCTTGATTTTATGAGTGCGGGAAGGCGGCAGTTCATCTGGGTACCGGTAAATTTTTCTACTTTGAGGTGTGTTAGGTTTTTCATTCCTCTTTCTAGTGATAGAAAGGGGCGAGCAATATCAAGATGTTCTATACTATTCTGTATCTACCTACACATGGCCACGCTCGCAGATNTTTCAGCCCATCCTAAAGGGCCTACCAGTCGGCGGGACACCGGCAAGACTCGTCTGCCGCCGCTCCCCTGCCCAGGCCGGCCCACCAGTAGACCAGCCTTTCAGCCGGTCCACAAGGACTAGCAACCGAGCGGGACAGCGACACCACACGCGACCCAGTGCGCTAAACCCAAGTTTTTCCATGCATCTGCTTTCCGTTCCAGCACGACAGCCGTCCAGGACAATTCTCCCTTCAGAGCTGCCGTACCTTCTCTTCCGGCAGACGCAGGGAATGGAGTATTACTCCATACCGGCACCCAGTCCGCGAGGAACCACGTGGAGGTCGTCGCCTGGCTCCCCGGACCTCCACTATTATTTTTTTTCATATTTTTCTCTTTTTATTTTCTTTTTTTCAAACAACAGACAACAAAACAACAAACATAATAGCAACATAATATAACATAAACATAAACTAATATATTCTGGTATACAACAAGATTTACAATACAATTTCCCAAACAATACAGGATATAATAAAACAAAACCATATATAATTTTTAGCCTGAATACAGTTTCACAGCTGACAACCAGTAGCTACAGAGACCAACATCTTACTCACCCTCGCCATGCTTATCAACAAACTGGAATGCCTTGACCAGCCTGAGGGTCTCGTCCACGCTGCGGCCCACGGGCAGATCATTCACTGTGATCTGGCGCAAGACACCCTGCAACACAAGTGGTGTGCACAGCTACTGAACAAGACACAATCCAGTTGCATTACACAATGCAGGCTACAAATACAGATGGTTCAAGTCATAAACAGGCTAATACAGTTCACAAAATGATTAACAACTACTTATATTTATAATTAAAATTTTATAAAAAAAATTTTTTTAGACATTAATTTCATTTTTAAGACAATACTTAGGCCAAAATTTAAAAAAAAAAAAAACACCAGAGCACATGTAAAATGATAGTTCATCACAACGGATACAAACACGTTTATTGCAATCGGTACGTATAGTTCATTCACGGTTACTTCAAACTTTCCTGAAGTCATGCTAAAGTTCTACTTTCAGGCTAATCCTCTGCCCCATGCAAACAATGCTTAACAGAGTCTAGACAATTACACCAAAAGGACAACCCACCCTATTTGTGCGCACTCACATGCATAATTTTTTGTATAACAACTATTTCTTACCAGGCATTACCAACACACCTATTTTCTCACTGTTTTTATTCACATTAATTATAAATTAAATATTATAATTTATAAATAAAAAATAAGTAAAAGTTCAATTTAATCAAAAATAAAGAGACTTTTATACTAACAGAAGTATTAAAACGCACGTGATGCACGACATATTTAGCAAGCAACGAAACACGTCATACTTGGGGTGATTTTTCAAAGGTTGAACAAACTGCGAATAGACTACACTATTTGCTCAGGTCTGCAATAGAATGTTTTTCAGTATTTGTAAAAGAACATTATTTTGGTCCAAGTCTATCAAATACACTATTACATACAGTAGAATGCCAAGTTTACAAATGTAACAATTTCATGTAGTGATTCACCAAGAACCATAAAAAAAAATCCCAAAACAAATTACAGAAACCATAAGGAAAATTTTTAAAAACATATTTGCTAGCCCACAGCAATAAAATATGGAAGTTGTAAGGTAGCTACCATGATTGGCATGCCGGGGAAAAAAAAAAATTGCAAAAGCCCGTTGAAAATGGCAGCCAGCACGAAGAAGAGGCATAAGATGCAGCCCACCCACTCCTCTGCAAACGATGCGCGACGTCACAAAGGGATGCTTTGTTATCTCCAAAGCCTCTCTCCCCACTCCAGCTTTCCTATACTCCAGTCCTGCGTGCACAGCAACAGGAGCCAATGTTAGCGTGAGTTACACCTCACGGCCTTTCACCCCCAAAAGTATGCTTACTCAGTCTTGTGACCGTAGCATGCTTGTTTGGCTTACAGCTTTATTTATGGTTTCGCATTTTTGTTTTACATTTTCGACTTACCGACAACCTGTTTACGGCAATGCCGCTGCTAACTATGCCAGGTACTGTTGTTTCAAAAATCGCAGCTGTCAATGCAGCAGCCTCTGTGAGTTTATTTACATGTTTCCATTCCATTACCGCTTTAAAAAAGGGTTTGCGGTTTTTAGAACTTTGCTGGGTTTCGAAAATTCCTGTTTGTAGCATACGTGCATGGTTCCACAACTGTGGGTTTACTATACTTTACAAAACAGAAAAGACCATCTAGTGCTTGTGAAATCCCCTCCCTCCCCCATACTACATTTGTGAGAAAGTCTGTCTGAGTCTGTCTTTAATGCAAACGTGTTGAACTGGGTCAAATTTAAAGGCAGGTCACACAATGCCGAGAAGTGGGAAACAAAACGAGCCCATTACAATAAAGAGTAACTTTTTCATTTCTTGCTACTGCTAAGGTATCAAAATGCAACACATCTAGCCGTTCTATAGAAATAATTGTCATTTCCATTATGATTTTATAATCTAAAGGTGAACTTTATCCTACCTAAAAATGTCTGCGCTGTGTGCGTACACTGCTGTAGCACTTTTTTTTTTGTGACACTGAGTGTATCATAATTCAGGGAAGATGTCCCAACTATTTAAATAAAGTACTATTTCAGTAATACAGTATACTCCCGATTTTCCAAGGTAATGACTGGCTAAGGGTTCACTGATAACCAATATACACGGTTAAAGAAATGGGGAAAAAATTTTACTTTACATACTGTACGCATAAGTTATGTAAACAAATAATAGTCACATAAGAATTCAATTTTTTTTAAAACTGCCAGTGTGTGGAAACATGTCGTAAATGATATTAACAACATCCTGTATCAGCTGATGCGTGAACGATTGCAAGAGTATTTCATGTTGACTATTTTGACAACCTACAGTTGTACAACAGACACAACAAACATCGAAGAAACATGCGGGCAAGAAGGAGATCAGAGACAAAATGTTTATGTATTTTATTTTATATCGTTACAAAACAGCTGTTATTAGTATAACAAATTAAACTTCCTTCTAGAATAATATTTAGGTTTTTAAACAAAACGAAACTTAAACCCTATGCGATAGATTAGCTTCGTTTGTCTCTCCATAGGCTCTAGCTAGTGCTTGCTACGTCGCCACATGCATGCTCGACATTAATTAAATAGGCCACACATCTGCAGCAGAGTATTTTTTTCAAATACTTCTACGTTAATTTGACGCAATATATTTCAAACCTAAGTTGTTTCGAGCCTGCANGCAGAGTATTTTTTTCAAATACTTCTACGTTAATTTGACGCAATATATTTCAAACCTAAGTTGTTTCGAGCCTGCACAAAATAAAAAGTGTTCTTTTGAAAGGACGTAGTATTCAACTTTTGCGACACAGCAGCAAAATAGGCGACCATGCTATTGCCATCTGTTGGCCAATGCGCGTCTCACTTCAGAAGCGACGCCTCCATGAAGCAACTCGTTTACCATGTGTTAAACACAAATATATGAACAAATTCCCAGAGTTTCCTAGAGCTCTAGAAATACTTCAACCTAACATATTTCCGTGTGAAGCGATTCTGCTAGCAAATAATTTGGATTCGGCCTGCAANGCAGAGTATTTTTTTCAAATACTTCTACGTTAATTTGACGCAATATATTTCAAACCTAAGTTGTTTCGAGCCTGCAAAAAATTAAAAGTGTTCTTTTGAAAGGACGTAGTATTAAACTTTTGCGACACAGCAGCAAAATAGGCGACCATGCTATTGCCATCTGTTGGCCAATGCGCGTCTCACTTCAGAAGCGACGCCTCCATGAAGCAACTCGTTTACCATGTGTTAAACACAAATATATGAACAAATTCCCAGAGTTTCCTAGAGTTCTAGAAATACTTCAACCTAACATATTTCCGTGTGAAGCGATTCTGCTAGCAAATAATTTGGATTCGGCCTGCAANTTCTAGAAATACTTCAACCTAACATATTTCCGTGTGAAGCGATTCTGCTAGCAAATAATTTGGATTCGGCCTGCAATCACCAAGCCTTTCTGAGGCTGGCTTGCCATTTGTTTTTTTTGTGTCTCCAGTACCCACTCCCTTCCCACTTCAGCACCAAAGCAAAAATAAATGTTATTTATTTATTAAAACCACGCGTTGATTTGCGATTGAATCATTTCTGCGGCAAATAACATTTACCTTACTGTGATATTCTGTCATCCAGTCGCACTTGGTACCACCGTTAATTTATAAATAGCCTCTTTGCATGTACGAACCACTGCAACTACCCAATCTTGCCTTTTCGACGAGCATATGTCACTTTTAATCGTGAAATACTTTATTATTATGAATAGAAATGTACTGTCTGACAATTTCCCTGAATCCCTAATACTTCCAAGTTTCACATATATTCACTGTTACAAATGTGTATAGTATAGTACCCGAACAATTTTAATTAAAAAAAAAACAGTACCACATCACTTGACTGCTGTCTGGAAATTAACAGCACGTGCATGGGTTATTAGTAGCAGCAGAGAGCGACCGACGGCAGCTGTTCAGTATTTGACTTTGAACTAGAGGTTCGACGGTTAAGCCGCAACACGATTAAGCTACTCCGGTAAAATGGGAGTTCACTGTAAATACTATGATTTTCTCAGAAGAAGACATGCTGCCCTCTTTTTAAACTTTATTTTTGGCATCCACGAGTGGTTGTTCATAAACATCTGGGGTATTACTTGATCCTAAAATCATTTGAATATTAAAATAAATTTATATATTTAAAATAAAATCTCTGATTTTCCCGTGAGGGGTAATGGAAAATGGACTTTACAGTTGCTCAAAGTTATGCAGAGCTCAATTTTTAAATTTTCTTTGGGGATAAGGTAAGTTGTATGTACCTTGGTGTGGTATCATTTAATTTGGAAAATGTATTTCTATTGAATAAAATTAATATTTCATTTTAAAATTACAATTATTTTTGCACCAGTGATGATGGAAACTTAGACTTCACACAAAAAAAACCATACTTTTACAACAATTTTTGGGTTATGGGAGGTCAAATTCAGTCTGTCCAATCTTACAATGTCAGTGATTTTACAAAGTCATTCTCAGGAAACATGACATTTTGTAAAAATAGGGGTTGTACTGTACATTACTCTCAACAAAAGTAGGAAATGGTACACTGAAGTAACGCAATAGGAACCTGCAGCTAACCTTGGTATCAATAATGAAAAGTCCTCGCAGTGCAATTCCTTCCTCTTCCAGCAGCACGTCGTAGTCTCTGGACACGGTCTTCTTGAAGTCTGACAGCAAAGGGTAGTTCAGGCCTCCCAGACCGCCAGCCTTCAATAACACCACCTCCCTCATGATAAACAATCAAGCTGGCAGTGCAATGATGGGAAGGCATCCAGATAACACTTTTTTTACATTAAAATTAAGAAATCAGAAAAGGCACTTACAGCAGAAAATGTTTCCTCCCATTCCTTCTAACATGCAACTAATATTACATGGAATATATTATAATTTACAAATTGTTTTACAAGAGGTACTAATACTTCAATAATGAAAACAACTCTTAACATTTGTATAAATAAACTTTCTTTTTTAAAAAGTTATTAACAAGGTGTAATCTTTCATAAGCTCATCAAAAGTTCTGTTTCAATCACTCTTCATCTGATGCATTCCCTTTACTTACTCCCTTTTCACACATATATTACTTCTCCCAGCTATAAGTTTCTGTAAACATAGAGATACATTATCATTCCTGCACACATTCACTCATAAATAATGTAGTGGGTCATCAACACCTCAATGGGACACACAAAACTGCTTACCCGAAGAGCAATAAAAATCATACCAATTATTATAGAAATATTTTTATTCACACATTGCAATTTCATGATCCATTTTATTTCACATGTCGCTCATTAAATAAACTGCCATAACTCTAAAACTGTCATTTTTCAGGAGCAGCATTTCAAAGTTTTAAAGGGCTGCCATTTCAAGAAAATAACATTTATGAACACCATATCTGAATACTTTGTAGAGTAATACATTATAGTGCTTAGCAGCATTTCAAATTTATTTCAACTGTCACCAAAAGTATTTTAAGAGCTTGAAAGTAACCTCCATTTACACTTATGTTGCTGTAAATGTTTCACTTAAAGTGTGATACATATCAAAATGATCAAAATGTGACATTGTTAACAGAAATTAAATCATATTGATTGACAGTTATGTCAACATTGTCCATATCTCGTAACGTACTGAAATAATATAATTCAGTAAGGATGATTTATGCCCTCAACAAAATGCAGGTTTCAGTTGTGGATCATCATTCATCCTACCTAAGTAAAAATGATATTTCAGATCTAGTTAAGGGCCTTAAAAACATATTATTGAGATCATATTATATATCATCTACCGGATGTTTCAATATTATAGATACAACCTGCAGGGGTGTGTAGAGAACAATTAAATAATGACAAAAGTCCTAATAAATATAGATCCAGAAACCAATCGTTTCCAAGATACGACGTACGCAGATGTGCAACCGTTGCATTATTACAACATTGTTGAGGACTTCAGTTCGAGGTACCAGCCCTCACATTGAATATGAACCGCGGTGTGAACTCGTAGCAGCATTTGAAGCAGTTGTCATGGCTTCACACACATTTTCTAACGAAGAGACGNTGTCCATATCTCGTAACGTACTGAAATAATATAATTCAGTAAGGATGATTTATGCCCTCAACAAAATGCAGGTTTCCGTTGTGGATCATCATTCATCCTACCTAAGTAAAAATGATATTTCAGATCTAGTTAAGGGCGTTAAAAACATATTATTGAGATCATATTATATATCATCTACCGGATGTTTCAATATTATAGATACAACCTTCACGGGTGTGTAGAGAACAATTAAATAATGACAAAAGTCCTAATAAATATAGATCCAGAAACCAATCGTTTCCAAGATACGACGTACGCACATGTGCAACCGTTGCATTATTACAACATTGTTGAGGACTTCAGTTCGAGGTACCAGCCCTCACATTGAATACGAACCGCGGTGTGAACTCGTAGCAGCATTTGAAGCAGTTGTCATGGCTTCACACACATTTTCTAACGAAGAGACGNGTGTTAACTTCATGGAAGTCCTTGACTCTGTCACTGAATGCTATTATTTCCGTTGGACACACAAATGTGCTGAAAAGGCAAATGATCCACACAAGTATTACAATCATTATACATTTTGTTTAATTTTGATTAATTCATTACAGTAACATTTAATTCACCCACCATATGAGTATCAAAATTAATTAACCTAGAATATAGAGTGCAGTATTATTAACATTCATTACATGGAAAGAGGTGTTTCAACCTTTCAGTCGCTGGGTCCACAATCACCGACATACTACAAAGAAAGGACATTTACGACCAGAATCATATACGCAAAATACAACAACCAGTACGTTCCCTAAAGTGTATATGATTTGGTAATATTTTTTTTAGCTATGTATTTGGTTTGCACATCGCAATTGGTGGAAGCACTGTTCTAACCAAAACGCTATGAATTTGGAAACACATGCCACTGCAAACCAGTGTGAGGTAGGCCTACTAAATGAGTTAAAAGACACGTGCGCANCACTGCAAACCAGTGTGAGGTAGGCCTACTAAATGAGTTAAAAGACACGTGCGCAAAAGATAATGGTCTCCCGGTTAGCGAAGCAGAAACCATTGGTGTATATTTTCTCAGAATGCACCCATTTCCACTTGAGCTCGGTCTGTTACCTCTCAACCTCCATCTCATTCTGCCCTGTGTATTCTTCCCGTTGGCAGTATGACTATTCTTCAGACAGGTTGTGGGAAGTTTAATTTATTACTTTCTTGCAAATAATCACAATTAGACAAAAAATACACAATGCATGAAAGCATTTTCTGTAATTCAAAACAATTTATCTGTACAGCTTGGTTGCTCAGCAATTTTTGTCTTTCAAGCGAGACAATGAGCGCGCCACCTTGTTGCAGCCCAGATCTACCCATATTCACCAAAGAACCACATAATTGTGTTTAAGGCTGTTCACGGTAAAGTGAGCACTTTCAAAATAAAACTTTGGAAAATGTCACTGCCCCTACCTGCGTGTATTTTATCTGGCACAGCCCGGCAAGCAACCCGTACAGTTGGCAACGACAGAGGGAAAGTAGTTCCACGTCTTAATGTTATATTGAAAGTGTTAGGTAAACATCTGTGAACACTGAAATTATTACTTTTACTGTCTGCTTTTTTATTAATACGTACATAAAGTACAAGAATTATAGTCCATTCGCGGTTTCTTCGGACGTTTTGAAATAAACCTTTGGAAAATTACNGCTTTTTTATTAATACGTACATAAAGTACAAGCATGTCAACCTGTTTTTTTAAATAACTTTTATAGCACAAATATATAACATTTTGGTTAACTTTAGAGTATTGTATTCTTATATCTTATATAAATGAAACTTTAACTTAGTATCTTCTATAACTTGTGTAATATTTATTTTGTATTCAATACGAATTAAAAACGGTCAGGGCAGTGATGAGTTGGCAACGGCTGGTAAGAAACAGTTCACAGTTAAAATATGGTTTAGACCTAGTTTTTTGGTATGCTGTTTGCAAATTAAACATTGCCTATTTAAATATTTTAAGTATTTAAGTAGCACTGATGGAAACATATAATTTCATTGTTACAGTTAAAAATATCAGCGCGAATTACAGTGCTTAGGTCCTAGTGACACTGTGTTTTTTTTTTGTCCGAGGAAGAAACTTGAATAGGTGGCCGCTTGTCACACACTCGCTCTCGCTCTCGCTCACAGTCTCTCTCTCTCTCTCATGCTCACTCTCTCTCTCATGCTCACTCTCTCTCTCATGCTCACACTCTTTCTCATGCTCACTCTCTCTCTCATGCTCACTCTCTCTCTCTCTCTCTCTCTTATGCTCACTCTATCTCTCTTTCTATCTCAAAATTTTGCACTGCTAATAGTAGCAGGAAAATTACACATGTTTTAAATTTTAGCATATCACTTACAGCAAAAATTATGAATTTCGAATTTGTAATTTACAACTGAAAATAGGTTTTATTCTTTGAATACTTATTATAACATATTTAGATTTGATGGCGGAATGGTTATAAATCCGACGTTAGCAGAAGTGGCAACTGGCGACATCATATGGCATGTTGCTGAACAAAGTGTTAATTTTCTTCCTGCAAAAAATACTTACAATTATTACCACATCAAGTTCGTACACATTGTCTTTTTTAAACTTACCACGGGAAACTACGATGATGTGATAAACCTGTGTTTCCACGGCAGAAATAAACATACTGTAACGTGTGTCATCACCTCTGCATGTGAAACAGTATTGTCGCCTTTAGGTTACGTTGGGCTAGTGTGTGAGATTGCAAATATCGGTCGTGCAAAATTGTTTTAGTCGTGAACTGTTTTTAAGACGAAATTAACTACTTGAAAGTCACATCTGTTTATTGGTCGCAACTTTGTAATTTTACCCCAGGTCTTTGAGTCAAAATCATAAATTACCAAGCACATTAATTCTCTCCAACCGGTAAATAAAATAAGTTTACCTTTTCTTCCTGGTGTAGAAATATGCTGTGACAAAACATACAGAGATGCAACACAAGTGATACCCTTTTCAATAGGATTTAAAATTTCAAATCTACACAGATCACACAGATATGCCCTGAATTCAAATGAAAGTTTTATTACTGTGATAAGAAAAAAAGGAACACATATTAGCATCAGACATGTATGAACATCTGTAGTTGCCAGAAATAACTCCTTCCAAAATTTAGATTTCTTACAAATAGTGACTGTGATTCATATTTTAATATTTCTCAGAAGCATTAATCAGTTTATATATATATCTCTTCTCTCTTCTCTCTCTCTCTATCTCTCTATCTATCTCTCTCTCTCTCTATCTCTCTCTCTCTCTCTCTTAGTTAATGTGTTCCAAGGTGAAAATTTAATTAGTTCAAATTAATGCACAACCTGACCGGTATCAAGTCTAGAGAGAGAGTCCCTGGGCTTGCATAAGTGTGACCCTATCCAGATTAACAAAACCAAGGAATAAACAGCTTCCTGATGAGAAAATCTTATCTATAATGAAGTTAACATAAGTGACCACCTAGGAATGTAGCTTATAAGTATACAATGATATGGTTTGACAAATCTGTGACATTAAAATGTTCAATTAATCAAAAATTNGGAATGTAGCTTATAAGTATACAATGATATGGTTTGACAAATCTGTGACATTAAAATGTTCAATTAATCAAAAATTCAGAAAGTTAGTGATCGATAATGAAGTCGTTCTGTCTGGGTTTTTTTTTTAAATGTGTTCGTGTGGAGGGGGTGATGATGGGAATGGTGATGTGAGGGGTTTTTGCATATACAAACAAAATAACCTGTAGTGTCCAAAGTGTGAAGGTTCCCTCTCACACATCAATAAAATTCCTCCTCTCTCCACTTAACACCAAAAAAAAAAAAAACAATCCACTTGTGAAGAACATACCTGGTTAAATGAGAAAGAAAATGTCTGAGCAGAACCTAGGCTGTTGTAAAGTACTAGTCTATACCATTTGCAAGGAAAACACTTTAAAAAAATCTCATTCATCAGTTTTAATATTGTAAAATTTATTAAAATTAAATAGTTCCACATTAAACATACTCTTGCCACACAACTAAATTCCCATTTAACAAACGTAAACACTGTTCATTTCCACAAGATAAACATGAATTATTTTAGTTTTCCCCGATATTAGCACAAACCAGTGAACATAAAACTCCTTTCTATCTCAGGGTACTCTAATGGGCGGGAAGTCTTCAATAATTCAAACATTAAATTTAAATAAATAATTTTATTGAATTACTGTTCAAACAGATCTCAAACGTGTCACTGTAGGACAGGATGCTCAAAAGTCTTTAAAAGCGTTCTTGATCAAGTACGTAATAGTTTTGCCGGGTATACCTTCCCTCTGCCATTATTGGAAAAAATACAAGTTGGACCAGGCTTGCATCTCTTCATAAGATTATAATCCAGCGAGTATTGGGCCTCTTCTTCACCTGCCCACTGCTCTCTGATACTTTAAAACAAGTTACATGATCATATTTAACTTTTGGTACACTTTACTTCAGAAAATAAAATTATCATTTGGGCAGCATCTTAGAGTGCAACTGGTCCAGATGAAGCCTGATCCGAGAAGAAGGAAGCTAGGCGGGCTAGCAACCCACTTCCCAGATTTTGGCGCAAATTCACGCATCCAATCACAGCCAGCATCCACCCTGGAGCTGTCTGAGATGTGGATGACGCGAATACGTCAATGACGTTTACCAGTCAAAATCATATGGTTAATGCTGGCATAACCAATGTTTTTTGTTTACTTAGTGCACGCCCCCAATGCCGAGCATGCACTCATCTCTGGCACTCCTGACCCTAAGAAATATACTTCTAAATAACAAAAAGACATATTCAAACAATTTTTCTTATAAAATAAACAGTTTTTATACATATTGTGTCCATTTTTCACTTCTTTGTTTCCAAACAGAAAATGCTTACTTTTACGGAAGATGTCTCTATAAACATAACATCTGTCAAACCATGACAATGAAAATGACAGCCTGTAGGAAAAAATGTAAACAAACAATATTTTCATACTAAAACACACAAATATTTTCATTACACTTCAAAACAACATAAAGCATAAAATAAACGATCATTCTGAATTGTTACAATAATTAAAATATAATCATGTTAACATTTCTATTATCATTCAGAATGCAAAAAAAAACAAGAAAATATTAAACTGACAGATGTAAACATTGAAATGAACTCATAATATTTACCATTAGAAGTGTTAACCTGAAATGTAAACAAATGGCAATTCTAAGTAACTATCTATGCAAATAAATATGAGCGGAATAAGAGTTACAATAGGTCTATTTGTGTGCACATTAACCACTCACTATATTTTAAGTTTGTGCTGCTGCTACGTACTAAAAATATGTAACACAAGTTACATGCTTGAATTTACAGTTGTAGTATAGGGTTAAGCACAGTCACTGCAAAATATTAACATATATTACGTGTAATGTGCTATGTCGTGTATAATAAATACGTTAACATAGTAAAATAATAACCGTAAGAACTATAGTTAATACAGACATTGTTAAAAAGTCGTAAAGTTGACCTAATAATGGTNTAGTAAAATAATAACCGTAAGAACTATAGTTAATACAGACATTGTTAAAAAGTCGTAAAGTTGACCTAATAATGGTGGTTATAGGCCTAAATTTTGTAAAGATTCGTACAAAATGGTTTTTGAAATGACAAAATGCTTTGAAAAGCAAACAAAGTATTTGACAGTTAAAACATAGAAGTCACATGGCAGTGTTTATATTTACATATAGCGAAGGATACGTATCGGTAACCACGTAGAACTTTAGCAGGGCATCAGGAAAGTGTGAAGTAACCATGAATGACCTATAGCAAATTTGCAACATGTTCAATTTTCTGACTAGTTCACAGTTTCCCTCGACCGACGCATGAATAAAGTGCTCAGGCCGACTGCAGTGTTAAGTTTACGTATGGTGGACGAGTACACAATGTGCATACAATCAGATCTGTAGCAGAACTTTGGAAACTGCTCAGTTTACCATAAATAGCCTATAATTAATTACGAAGACTGTGCACTTACAAATCAAGAGGGTAGAAGAATAAGACAAGGTATTTGCCTTTGTAGTCTGAAAGGTGGATTTCCTTGAATTCTTGATTGACCACAGCGGTGCCACTGAAATTTGGAGCAGGGTGTTGAACTCTTGCAGCGCATAATCTGCTTCCTGCAGAAATACGTTCAACACATGTACGCCACAGACACTTAACAAGCAATGTTAAAACATATTTTAACTCAACAACACTCACAGAAACAGCACGATTTTGTAAAGAACATCCTCATTCTTTTATGAAAAAACATCAAATCTTTTTTAAGCATTTAAACTGTAACAGTACTGTAATTTTATTCAGTTATTCAGTGGCGAAGTGAGGCTAATTGTGGACGATTGTGTGCTGTATCCAGAGGTGGACAGAAAGGAATAACATGAAGATAATGTATGAAAAATAAAGATTGTAAGATTCACTAGGAAGAGGGGAAGGTGGAAAGCTTTCATAAACGGCAAGGGCAGGAGATATGGGAAGCTACCGCGTATAATTATATACATAGGGGTGGTGATTCAGAGTGATCTTAAATGGAAAAAGCAAGGGTAATTATTGAGAATAGGGGCTTTTCTGAAGGAAACACAGTACACCCACAAAACTAACATAAATGGGTTCTGCACAGCTTACCTTTATAATATTGAGAGCGGCCTAATGGTAAAATAAGTAGAATGTACTAAATAAAATAGATAAAATACGAGGAGTTCGGCCGCTTTGTTTACGTCGGACGCCATGTTGGATAGCCATGTGATGCTGTCGGCGCAGACGTTAACTGCATTCAGTTGCTGTTTAGATGCAATACAGTGTGGTTCGCGAGTTACGTCGTCCGAATCCGACCGTGCGAAGGCTTGTGATTTAAGAATGGAGGGCGCAAGTACGAGTGCTTCTGTGCGTTACAGTCGTCTATGTGGCAGCTGTTACTTGTAAATTTTCGTAGATCATGGTTCTTTGTAGAGTGAGGTAAGGTGCAAGTCATGCACGACGGTAGTTGAATTGGCCGAGGACAGTGGAATTGTACTCGCCGTGTACCTAAGTGAGTTAATTCATATACGTCCGGTATGTTTTACTGTTACTTTAAAACCCAAAAATCCTAGATTAGAATAAAATCGTAGGTTAGAATAAAACCTTATAATCAAATCCTAGGTTAGAATAAAACCTTATAATCAAATCCTAGGTTAGATTAAAACCCTACAATCCTAGGTTAGATTAAAAATGTAAAATAGTGATTCACTCATTGTGGGGTTAGGTAAAGTTAGGTTAGGTGGGCTCATATTACGAAATTGGGTGGACAAATGTTAAATTGAGGTGTTTTTGTATTTTTTGTAGGTGTATTTTTAGTGATTTTGCCCCACAATTACCCTGATGTTCATAGCCCTCCCCACTATCGTATTTGTGGTTTGTATTGGTAAAACGTTAAAAGCCCCTAGTAAATTCATGTTCTGTGTAATTAGTAGTGTGGTAATATACCACTTTCCGTGATTTTTTCTTTTATTTTCAATAATTACCAAAGCAAGTACAGAGAGTGGTATCAAAGGGAAGAACAATTTTGAGAATGCTGGGAAGGGTCTTGAAGGGGGTTAGGGGAGGAGGTGAAGGTAAAATTCACTCACTTTTTGAAAGAGGCTCATTTTTCTGAATAAGTAGGTGAAAATCTTGTATCTTTATCAATTCCTGTTTTGCATTATTAAGGACAACGGCTGGCACAAATTCACAACTATTTTTTAGAATAGACAATATTATTAGTTTTTCCCCTGACAGTTAATTGTGCTTCGTAGGTATATCTAAATGTGCTCTTCTTGCTTTTAAACATGCGATAATGCATCCTGATTGGTGCTTAGTCGAGACAAGATAATACGTGGCACAGCTGCTCATTCCACCCAGTGTTGGTGTCTGCTCCATTCTGTAGCCCCAGAACTGTAGTGGGCCTTGAATGTTCCTCATTGGTTGGTTTTCAGTTGCTTGCATGTAACGATTTCTCACAAATGATGGCACTAAGTCAACCTTGCGCTAGCACCACGAGTTGCAAAAAAAACCTGGTTCACAAACAAGGTCAATCTACAATCTTAGGTGTGCATTATTTTTTTTACTTGATTTTTTTAAAATCAATTTGCTAAAGTATAAATTTTAAACTAAAATAAAAGTTTGACAGCGAGACCATGTGATGTCGGTTAATGTACAGTGCAACAAATTATGGCAGCTATGTGTGAGAAAATACATTATACGTTTTCAACAAGTTCCAAAGCAAAATAGTTGAAAAGTGTCAGTTTTTTTTTATAAGAAATCGAATGATAGGAGCAATTAAATTGCAAATGCGCAGACAGGGTAGAGGAGATTGTGATGCCATTACAAGCTACAGCAACAACTAAGGATTATTTTTATACGCTACANTTTAAAACCCAAAAATCCTAGATTAGAATAAAATCGTAGGTTAGAATAAAACCTTATAATCAAATCCTAGGTTAGAATAAAACCTTATAATCAAATCCTAGGTTAGATTAAAACCCTACAATCCTAGGTTAGATTAAAAATGTAAAATAGTGATTCACTCATTGTGGGGTTAGGTAAAGTTAGGTTAGGTGGGCTCATATTACGAAATTGGGTGGACAAATGTTAAATTGAGGTGTTTTTGTATTTTTTGTAGGTGTATTTTTAGTGATTTTGCCCCACAATTACCCTGATGTTCATAGCCCTCCCCACTATCGTATTTGTGGTTTGTATTGGTAAAACGTTAAAAGCCCCTAGTAAATTCATGTTCTGTGTAATTAGTAGNCCACTATCGTATTTGTGGTTTGTATTGGTAAAACGTTAAAAGCCCCTAGTAAATTCATGTTCTGTGTAATTAGTAGAGTGGTAATATACCACTTTCCGTGATTTTTTCTTTTATTTTCAATAATTACCAAAGCAAGTACAGAGAGTGGTATCAAAGGGAAGAACAATTTTGAGAATGCTGGGAAGGGCCTTGAAGGGGGTTAGTGGGGGAGGTGAAGGTAAAATTCACTCACTTTTTGAAAGAGGCTCATTTTTCTGAATAAGTAGGTGAAAATCTTGTATCTTTATCAATTCCTGTTTTGCATTATTAAGGACAACGGCTGGCACAAATTCACAACTATTTTTTAGAATAGACAATATTATTAGTTTTTCCCCTGACAGTTAATTGTGCTTCGTAGGTATATCTAAATGTGCTCTTCTTGCTTTTAAACATGCGATAATGCATCCTGATTGGTGCTTAGTCGAGACAAGATAATACGTGGCACAGCTGCTCATTCCACCCAGTGTTGGTGTCTGCTCCGTTCTGTAGCCCCAGAACTGTAGTGGGCCTTGAATGTTCCTCATTGGTTGGTTTTCAGTTGCTTGCATGTAACGATTTCTCACAAATGATGGCACTAAGTCAACCTTGCGCTAGCACCACGAGTTGCAAAAAAAACCTGGTTCACAAACAAGGTCAATCTACAATCTTAGGTGTGCATTATTTTTTTTACTTGATTTTTTTAAAATCAATTTGCTAAAGTATAAATTTTAAACTAAAATAAAAGTTTGACAGCGAGACCATGTGATGTCGGTTAATGTACAGTGCAACAAATTATGGCAGCTATGTGTGAGAAAATACATTATACGTTTTCAACAAGTTCCAAAGCAAAATAGTTGAAAAGTGTCAATTTTTTTTTATAAGAAATCGAATGATAGGAGCAATTAAATTGCAACTACGCAGACAGGGTAGAGGAGATTGTGATGCCATTACAAGCTACAGCAACAACTAAGGATTATTTTTATACGCTACACNCGCAGACAGGGTAGAGGAGATTGTGATGCCATTACAAGCTACAGCAACAACTAAGGATTATTTTTATACGCTACACACAACTGTAAGAATAAAAATTATTACATCCAAGTTTAATGTATGTTGCTAATCGGTAAGTTCAATTGTCAGAACATGTTTTCTACAAATGTAAAAATTTGGCAGTTCGTCTGCTCAAACAGTTTCCTAATTTATATAAACGTCCAAATACATCATGTGCATGGTTTATCGATCTCTCTGCTACTATATTCCAAAGTGTCTTTATGTATAGGACTGTAATTTATACTACTACAGTTCACATTTCACGACACACGACGTATGCTCGACAGATGCGGCGAGACAGCTTGGAGATGCTCGCTGATAGGCTGATGCCGAGCGGCCGAGAAGTTCTGTGCCGGGTATAAGTAGACACTTTGCCAAGGGGCTGTACGGGGGTAGAGGTACAAACGGTAGAAAGTTTCCGAAGTTACGAAGGAGGATGGAAAGGGGAAGGTAGTCCACGGTGGTGAGAACTGCGAGGGAGTGAAATGTGTTGCCGGAGAAGTTGACAATGGTGAAGGGGATTGGACAATTTAGAAAGAGATTGGAGAGTGAAAAGGGATGAGGAAAGGAAGCGCTTGCCCCCAGGGCAATAGCCCAATTACAAGTTGGAAATTATTAAGACTGGCTTGTAATATAAATCGTACTTAACATACCTAATGAGCTGATGTAAAGGTCTTGTTGGTCAATAGATTGTTCAGTTTTATAAACCTACGAGTCTTGTTTGCACTTCTGTCGGACTGTTATTCTTTTTGGAAAAAAATTTAATCAGGAGGCATGCAACCAAGATGACGCTCATCTTTTTCATCACATCTGCCCACAATAAAATATTTAATAAAAAATGAAAACCGTACTGGCATGTCCTAAGACAAATCTATTAAGTATAACCCCTGCAATAAAGAGTTCAAATTAAAATAAATTCAGATNGTACTGGCATGTCCTAAGACAAATCTATTAAGTATAACCCCTGCAATAAAGAGTTCAAATTAAAATAAATTCAGATTAAATTAAATACTTACCGATGCTAAAGGCTCTAATCACTGGTGCAGAACTAAGTGCCGTTTGTGGTTTCTGGAAGAAAAAAAAATAGCTTTGAACAGAAAACTGCATTCTGTAATCTGCAAGCAAATTTTAAACAAATAACTTAGGTGTTTGACATTTAGTGGTGTATTTTTATCAAACAAGCCTAATATGCTGGTGTGAGTGTTTTAAAGGGGAAACTAACATTGAACTAAAATCATTTTATCATTTTAACTCCTAAAGTAAACACTGGTTACAAGACATAAACAAGAATTAATTGATACAGGACTCAGTAATAAGCCATTCTCCCATGATGGACTGAAGTGCGGTGGCCTGATTTACCACAAAGGTACATTTGTAGATAGAAAATCAATTTTGACCACCCGATATTTCAAATGGAGTTGTTTAAGCATCGACTGCAAATCCAAGACATAAACCAAATGAGCTGCTAAATTGCACCTCAAGATAAGGTTGGCAAAGGAAAAAAAAATTAAAAGTGGAATTTAAATGTTTTACTTTTGATTTTCTCTGAAAAATAGGAAATCAACACAATATGAAGCAGAATAATGAAATCAACACCAAAGCTGCGTACACAATCAAAATACATACGCACAGAACCTAACAGTACAACGTTCACACAAACAGAATTCTAGTGCAAAATTGATTCACAATTGAATACTTAATGTACTATTTTTTACCCAATGAAATGTTGAGACAAGTTTGACGTCAGTTGACAATGTTGGTAAATAAAGGATTTTTTTATAACAGAGAAGACCTTGTTAAGAGCCGCCCAAATCTCTCTCAATCAATCGATCAATCCGGCTTCCGTACTTCAAACAACTGCAGAAATACAATAATGTTGGTTTACTATTTACATTATTACAAACAAGGACTTCGGCTATTCACTTAGCTTCTACGGCAGCACTTTCATCCCAATTCTACAAAAACATTTTAATCCCAGAAAATTGCAAAACAAGCCTGGGTTAATTAAAAATGTTAATTGAGCTGTCCAGTAGCACAAAGGCCATGAAAATAATCCTCAGCACTAATGGGGAAGAACAGCAAAATAAAAATAATATACAGCCCGACGCCTACATCTTGTAGACACTTGTAGCAGGTAATAATTAGCGGACATGAAATAAAAAAAAAATTGTTGTTTAATGAATTAGATTGTAAGGTACATACTGTGAAAATTCAGAGATTTANGGACATGAAATAAAAAAAAAATTGTTGTTTAATGAATTAGATTGTAAGGTACATACTGTGAAAATTCAGAGATTTAAATCAGTAATGTTTAAGTGGTTAGTTGACAATCAATTTGATTGTGTTGATGAGTACTTTGCAAGTACAGCTAAAAGTTGAATTTATTAAATGTATTGCAATTTTATTTACATATACAGTCATGGACATAAGTATTCACACAGTTCCATGCTTTTATTTCAGTTTAATGAAGTACACTGAGAGCGTGTTTCACTACAATATGCCTACTCGAAAGTGCGAAGGTTGAAATGCACGTATTGAACGCCGCATGGAAAATTACCTTCAGTAGCAGCTGGAAATTCAAACATTTTCTGCCACGCTGATCACTGCACGGACAAAAGTACTTGTTCGCCTTGGATTCCCACGGGAACATGTCACAGTACGGGCGAAACCTATATATCCCATCCGCACCAGTTGCGTATTTGACGTGCAACGGGACAGACGCATCCGCCTGCCCGTAAATCCTTCATAGATGGGACGGAAAAGCATAGAAACATCCATTGATGAACGACGCATCATCACGAAGGCAAATTTTATAGTAAAGTTTCTGCTGTTGTCATAAGAAGTCGTTCAACCGTGCAGTGTTATAAAGAAGTTTCAAAGCCAGGAAACACCTGTTAGTGGAGAAAGGAGTGGACGTCCTCACAAACTTACTGCATGACAATCAATACGTTATTAATATTAGGTATCAAGAAAAATCCAAAAATCAAATCTTCATGAATAAGTATGAGCGCAATTAGGACAGTTCTGTGGGATTCATGTCTTTTTTTATGACAGCACCAAGAGTTCTCAACAAAGCAGGGTACAGAGCTGGGGTCCCGAGAAGAAAATGCTACTTAAACAAACTAAACAAAACCAAATGATTACAGTTTTCAAGGGCCTTTGTAGACAAATATCTTGCATTCTGGAACAAAGTTTTATTCTCAGGTGAGAGCAAATTTAATATTTTTAATAACAATGGCAAGGTTTTCATACGGAGAAACCCGAACATGGAGTACAAAGAACATAATCTGCAAACTACGGTGAAACATGGAGGTGGTGGCATCATGTTGTGGGGGTGCATGGTTGCCGGAGGTGTCGGAGAATTTGTTTTTATTTACGGAATTATGGATATTATTTCAATATACTGAGAGGAAATTTGCAGAAACGCATAGAGAATCTCTGTACGGAATGTGACTATAACTTTGAGCACGACAATGACCCAAAAGACAGCAGAAATATGTAGTGTGTTTACGGCTTCTTTACAACATGCCCCACACTTTGCCAACACCTCCACAACCGCACAGTTGAGCATTTGTGGAGTGAACTGAAGATCAGAGTGCGAAAGCATCGCATCACATTTGAAGGAAGTTCTTATGGAATAGAACCACATTGGGGCATAAACAACAATAAAACTGGTGATGTCAATACCTCAAAGGCTGAGCGAAATAATATAGGCTGTCAAAAAGTAGAACAGAATAAATATTAAATTATGTTCATTGCTTAGTTAATATAATGTACGAATTCTTGGTAATTTTCTAGATTAGGGGCTTTTCTGAAAATAAGAAAAAAAACTCCAGAAAGTGGTATATTTCGNGAGTCGAAATATACCACTTTCTGGAGTTTTTTTTATTATTTTCAGAAAAGCCCCTAAACTAGAAAATTACCGAATTCTTTTGTCCAGGCATTCAGTATCATGAGTCATGTATTTTATTAATGCAATTAACACATGTTCAGTACAATACAAACCGTATGTTAATATGCAGTTCATTGCCAAAACCTTGTTATTCGGCTAACAATTTGAAGTTCCCTTGATGATTTAGTTGTGTAAGAGTACTTTCGTCCGTGATTGTATGTGTTAAGTAAGTATATCTAGTGAATTGCACACACTGTAATTGTACACTGACGATGTCAATTGTCCTTTGGGCATAATGATAAAATAATTATGAATATAAACTTTCCCTGAGATATCATTACGCATGTAAATGCATCGTGCCAAAAATTTTAGTGGTTATTCATATAATAATTTACTCACGACCATTTTAACGGCTACTGGTACACATTTTCGAACGTGATTCAGTATAAAACCTGCCATTATTAATTTTAAAATGTAATATTAACAACTTCGGGCTTTTTACAATGACAGGCAAATTTCTTAACGTAGAAAAGGAAAGCGTATTCATATATAAACAAAGCAAAATCCATAGATAGCCAAAGCTGGTCAAATACTAGATGGTAGCTAGGCACGACCAGGTAGGTGGGTCAATTCCGGAAAATACGGTTCCGGTTACGTTTACAGATAAGTTATTAAAATAAGACAAGGTTTTTATCTTAAAATTTTATTACAATCAACAAACTCGCTTGTTTCCTTTATTTACAAGTATAAATTCATGTTTTTTTCTCTACAAATAACATAATTTTGCCATTTCTTTAAACAAGCTCTATTCAATACAATAAATTAAAATCGCCGTATATGCATTTATTAATTCCACTAAACATCCTACTGGTACACATCTGTTGATGTGATAATTTAAAAGAAATTAGGTAAATGAAGCTATGTAAAATAAATTTACTAAGGATACTGTAACGAGGGATGCCATGAGCTGTTTTCTAGTAGATGGGTATTCACTATACGATTTTACTTAAAAAATAACCGCCTAAATGATCAGTTAAGTTCTATTGTGAATACATACCTACTTTCAAGAACGTGGTTTTTACGTGAACACATAATTCTTTAGTTAACGCATCACTTTTAAAATAATCCTTTCTCTGGAATATTTCGGCTGTTCCTGCTGTGTGTTCTTTGGCGAGTATCCCATTGGTGTTGTTGACAACCAATCAGAAGATGATTTAAANCCGGCTGTTCCTGCTGTGTGTTCTTTGGCGAGTATCCCATTGGTGTTGTTGACAACCAATCAGAAGATGATTTAAAAGTAAACAAGGAGCATGAAAGCGGAAGATCCAAAACGTTCCAGCAAATTCCAGGCACAGCCAAGAGNATGATTTAAAAGTAAACAAGGAGCATGAAAGCGGAAGATCCAAAACGTTCCAGCAAATTCCAGGCACAGCCAAGAGAAAATTCTGCGGCGGTTATAAGTATCTGGGTGAGTACACGTAGCTCTAGTTGCTTTGTGTTGCTGGTACGGTGTAGGTGGTCTAGTTCTGAAGGCTAATTTATTGTTTGGCAAAATGAGTTTTATGAAGGTAGTGCCGGCAGTGAATTTGCTGCGCAATGTTTGTCGTCCGGTAAATATTCGTGCCTGTCGTAACATTTGGGGCTATCCAGTTCTAAGTCCAATTGTTCGTGACATTGAACGTCAGTTCGACAGACTAGAGCGAGATTTCTTCAGATTTAGCCCGCTTCGTCGCTTATTGCCACGCCAAATACCAATTGAGGGCAGCGGCGTTCAAGAAAACGACTTTCGCCTTACTCTTGACGTCCAGGGCTACAAGCCTGAAGAAATTGCCTTGACTTTGAAGGATGGAGTACTCTGCATCGAAGCGAAGATGGAGCGAAGTGCCGAAGATGGGAGCAAGTTCTTCCAGGCTGTCAAGCGTGAGTTCACACTACCAGATAACATCGACGCAGGTTCTTTGAAATCGTTCATTGGCAACGATGGTATTCTAACTATTGAAGCCCCCATGAAACCCCTGGAAAAGCCCAAAGAATTGCCTATTTCCAAAGAGTAGTACTGACTGTTTTTCTTTGGAAATTCTAAAAGTCTGAATTTTTCTGCTTTCTTTAAGAAGACTGAGTAGCAGTAAGTTTGTGTTTTCGTATTTTTTGTGTAGTTTTTGTAACTTCATCTGTATGCAACCTCCTAATTTGTTCATGGTATTGAAACATAGTGTACAAACTTAANGTGTAGTTTTTGTAACTTCATCTGTATGCAACCTCCTAATTTGTTCATGGTATTGAAACATAGTGTACAAACTTAAAGTAGGAAATGCTTGCCACACCTGTGTACGTAGTACTTGAATGTCCTTAAATGTGGGTTTTACAGTGTTCTCAANTAAGTAGGAAATGCTTGCCACACCTGTGTACGTAGTACTTGAATGTCCTTAAATGTGGGTTTTACAGTGTTCTCAAGTTTTGAAAAATACTATCTAAATTAATGCTGGTTTCAAAAGTGTAAAATTTGTGTCAGCTGGCTCCCTTAAAATTAAGTTTCAAGCTCCATTTAAAGAATACTCTTTTTTTTTTTCTTTTTTTTTTGGAGAGCACTTTTTTTTTTCATAAATGTAATTGAGACAGCCGTGCTCGTGATGATGCACAGACAGCAGACTACAGACATAAAATTGTCTTAAGCTAAAATGGTGGCCATAACTTAACAATGGGAAGTACTTTATACATGTTCAATAAGTTTCACAATCTTAAATAATTATGGCAGTACTACTAGAACATCTGTTAATGGGAGTTAGTGCAGCACTGCACTTGAAATCTTAATGAAAAGGGAGCATGCTGCATTCTGTCAGTTTAAATCCTGTGTATGCTAGTGCTGTGGAGTTTCATGACCTCTACAGGTGGCACTAGGTTAAATGTAAAGATCTTGTGTTATAAATGTATTTACTGTAACTGTTGCTCTTAATGCTAGCATAAACAGCCCCCCATTTAAAGCAGCGCTGTGCTGTGATGCAAAGGTACTGGCTGACATGTGGTTTGGCAGTATGTATAACATTACATGCTCGCGTATGTGCTTGTAAACTTTTATATATATGTATCCCTAGTAGAATTGTTATATTGCTGTTTTGTTACTAGTTACTCTCAATTCTGAGCTGTGTTTAAATTGTGTGTACAAGTATCTCATTTTTAGTAGATTATACAAAACATTTTTGTATGCAAAACACCCTAGCACTGTTCTTAAGACTGTAAAAGTGCTACGAGTAGTTTAGCTGTGTATCGCTCTTGGCATGTCCATAACAAATCTTGAAATGTCCTGTTTATTCTGTTGTGATTTTTGTGGTAAAATGTGGCCAGTAACTTTGCAGCAGGGGTATAAAACAATGTTTGCAGGAAAGGGGCAGCAAACTAAAGTCGGAACTTTTGTCTTTAATAAAGAGGCTTTAAGAACTACCAAAATTTTTGTACAGATAAGATTTGTGTTGGAAATCAAAAAATGTCAATTTCGAAATACTGTAAAATATTTTGCTAGAATGTATTTGTCTTAAAATATTATTAGTTTTTATGCAAGTATGTATTGCATTCTGGGTGCTTCAGAAAGCTTAAAATACAGCAATCTCAGGCAGGCAGTGTCACATGACCCAGATTAGTCGACTAAATTGACCTGTGATTAAATATTTTGGCATCGTGTAGTAACAAAACTGCTGAATTACCTAATAGCATCTGTTGCTAAACAGATCACTATCAATGCCATCTGACTTGAGCACTACTAAATATTTAAGGTAAATTAGAACACAGCCTTACTTGAAACTAAGGTTGTATGAAAATAATTCTATGAATATTAAATATTTTACAAAGTCGACTTTAATTTGTAACGCAAGTGGATGTGCATAAAGTCCTAAGTCAACATATATTTGTGAGCATTTGTAATTATTTTCTATTGTGAGCGGAAATAGTAATTATCGTTTATTGAAAATAGATATTTATAATGTTTGGGTATTTAAATAGAATCTAGCAAAAATTATTTGGTTACAAAATGTATAGATTTTTAGATGTCTTTAATACTGCATTTTTCTAGTTTGTGATCGGCTAACCAGATGAATTTTGCAATGGATTAGAACTATAAAAGTGAACTTTTAATTTATTCTGAACGTTGCACATAAGCAGCAGGGCTTTACTGGAAGCCTCGTTAACCTTAATGTTGGCATTGTGTATATTTTGCAGGGTTTTTTTTATTGCATCCTTGATCTTTTTTTAATACATAGCTGTACAAAGATATTGGACAAGTCAAGTAAGTTGGTTATTTAGGGCTCTTGTGGTGTTCAGAACTTCAACGAACAGTATGTCACTCCAAACTCTTAATTCTGTTATGAAACTACCGTACAAGATGTGTTATATTCAAACGACATGGATACTTTAGCCTTCCTTCAAGCTATGTTGGTAACGACTACTGGTTTTAAATAAATGGTTTCTTGTTAATGTGAATTTTCTTAAGTACCACAAAAAATGTATAGATAGTTCTTTATGTAGTAGAGTTGTGTGTGAATTTTGGAACAAAGGAGTTGTGCTATTGATATGTTAAACAATTTAAGACTACATTATCTTTTACGTTCAAGAACCTTGACTGGAAACCATTGTGTGTTCATCTTGTAATTTAGATTTTAGTGTTATATGTTTAGACTATTACAATCTGATTGGTAAGGTGTTTGTATTTTTATTGAATTATTTTGAATAAATTATTTAGCATGGAGTAAGTGTAGTCTTATTTATTTCTCCCTTTTCTAAATTTATAATATTTAGACATCAGCAGGAAAATTTTTATAAATGAAAATATTTTAGTAATGAATTTGTGTGGAACAAAATAATTTGGTTCGACAGGGAGAATAAATTATAAAAGTTGGGAGAGTTTAAATTGTCAGTTTCTAGGTGTGGCAGATGGACATAATTAAACCGTAACACTTACAGTTGCAAGATATATGAATTCACTTGTAAATACACGTAGCCCTTTACACGAACAAAACACTGCTAAAATTTCTACAGTGTTTAAACTTCAGATAAACCAAGTCCTTACAGTAGATGTTACAAATACTAAAATAATGGAAAAGTTATAACATTGCTGCTTCTTATCTTTGCAAAATAAATGTTACATTGAGTTACTGCAGACTTAAAATACTNGGAAAAGTTATAACATTGCTGCTTCTTATCTTTGCAAAATAAATGTTACATTGAGTTACTGCAGACTTAAAATACTATTTCATGTCTCGTGTTACTGAAGAATAAGTGCAAGTTGTACTGCTCCAAAATGTTAATTTCAAAAATNAAAATACTATTTCATGTCTCGTGTTACTGAAGAATAAGTGCAAGTTGTACTGCTCCAAAATGTTAATTTCAAAAATCGCAGTAGAATGAAATGTTAAATTCCTTCTCGCTAATAGTTTACTTCAAATACTTTTGAAAAGTTTTATCAGGGTTCATTGAAATCTGTGCGCTCCAGCGCTAGCTATAGTTTGTATAGCATGCATACCACTAGAGCATATTGCAGGTCTTGTCAGTAACAGTTCAAAATTACTAAAATGTTAAAGCAGAAGTTATGATGGTTCAAATCAAATAATTTGATGCCTGTATGCCCCTCTGGCATCAATACAACGATAGTGTTGCTTTCAAAAGTACGGCATCGTGCCCATTATCATGACGCCAAACGGTGAGCGACGTCTGGGACATATCGGAAAAATTATTTCTACACTCCCATGTTCTCTTCTACGTGGCATTGCATCCGNGGACATATCAGAAAAATTATTTCTACACGCCCATGTTCTCTTCTACGTGGCACTGCATCCGTTCATGTGACGAACTTGTGGGACAGTGCTATTAAAGCCTATCTTATGCTGGTGCTGGGGATTAAAACAGATTTTAATCCTGGTGGTATTTCACACATCCGTCATAATTAAAGGTCGCCAGAAACGTCGCTTCCAGCAACTTCATGCCTGTGCAGCGCTAAAACCAAACCACTTCTAGAAAAACTTGGAGAAAAAATTGAAAATGAGCTGGTGCCCATTCTATTCGAAATAGGAATATTGTGTAATATGCTGACTTTTCTTAACATAGTCGCCGGACGACGTCCGCATTACTATCCCCGACCGCTCGGGTAATGTTATTCTTTTTATGGTGTGCTTAAAATCTAGCAAAGAACAGGCTGCTACATACTTAATATTTTGGTGANGGGTAATGTTATTCTTTTTATGGTGTGCTTAAAATCTAGCAAAGAACAGGCTGCTACATACTTAATATTTTGGTGATTGTTTCCAATGTTTGTGTACATATTTCATTTTTGTTTCGTGGGTGCTATATGGGAGGGTGGTAATAATAAAGACACCTTACTTCCTATCGTAATGAACAAGATTGTGTGGTGCAGTCAGCTTCTTTCATCACTTGAAAGCCAGACATTAAAAAGATTATGTGTATGTACATGTTAAAGGAAACCACTCTAGTAAGATTAATTTAAAAGGCCATTTAAATATTAATAGCAAACTTACATGAATATGTTAATTGTAATATTTTACGTGAAATGTGGTCGTCGTTATAGTACTGGCAAAATTTCTGCGGTATGTTAGTTACTCAAAGAAAAATTGTTATACATTTACTGTAAGCTATTATGTGTTTCGGAATAGCTATATTTAATACAAGCATAATACCTTCGAATCAATTGTGACAATACTTTGAGTTGTGTAGTGTTACAGACAACTGAAAGCCTCGGTACATGCAAATCGTGCCAGACGATGCAGCTGATCAGTGGGTTTTCTCTGGGATATTCAGTTTCCCCACCCTTGCATTCCTACTCTGCTCCATACACACCTCACTTACCCTCATCTGCTCTCAAGACCTCTATAAGAGCAGCCCAAATCTCTCCACTCTGCACGTGCGTGCTTGTAGAGGACAAGAAATTTAGGGCATTTTCTAGGGTTTGGAATAAGTTCTTTTAAAAGAAAAATTCCGTTACATTGCTAGATTGTAATTTGAAGTCTTGGGCAATACTGCAGCATTGTATTTTGTTAGTTCTATAAAACTACTTCACTGCTGAGGAGTAAAGATGTGTTAAGGCAGTCTTGTTTTGTACAACTATGTTATATTTAATATGCAAAAGCTTGAAAAATTCCAGTCGAATTTTATTTGCTGAGAATTAGGAAAACAGCACACACTGCCAGAAACTGTGACCTTTGCTTTAAAAAAAGGAGCTGCCAACTGCAAATGCTTGTGGTGAATACGAGAGCCATCACATTTGCACATACAAATTAGTTCTAGACATTTAATGGTCCATTAAAAAAAATTGATCATTAGCAAACCATATGTATTGATATTCTTTGATATTTTTTTTCCAAGTTTGTAAAATTCTCATTAGTGAACTACCACTCACGCCTGCTTGAAAAAATGTAGGTAGATAAATTGTGGAGGAAATAGAAAATACTGAGTTATACTTACAGAAAATTTACTTCAGAAGGTTGAATTAAAGGAATGAATGCAATTGCCTGTATTTTATTTTTTAACTTGGTCTTCTTCTCCAGCAAATTCAATCAATAGTTCATCAGTTTTCTCAAATAGAATAAAATTCAATATTCCTTATCTTCATTTTTTACACCTTTGCCTTAAAAATTATCTTGTTACAATAAGTTTGATAAAATCCACCTATCTTCTTAGTTATTACATCATTAAAACTTGCTGTAAATATCCATGTCCATTTTTGGAGGTGGTGAGAATTGTTCTAAAAAAAATTATATTCTATTTTACTTCTGCCTTACTTATGTTTTCTCCTGTCCTCTGATTGGCTGTCATCTGACCACAACACACATCTCCGCCAATCAGCAATGGCAAGATTAAGATAATCCAGGATAATTTTATTTCGTACTTTTGTTTAATAAACATTTGATGCTGACTACCCTCTAGAGAAGAAATGAAAATAACAAATGGAATACTGTCTAGAAACAAATGAAAATACAGTTACATGATCTCTATGTCAATAAACTATTAAAATAACCAAAGATCATACTGTTAATTCATATAATAAAGTGTAATTTGGAATAATATTAGCTGAATGGACAGCATAAGCAAGTACTCTGTTTTCATATACAGTAATAACCCGCTTTACGCGGTTTCACTATAACGCAAATTTCAAATTTCACGCTCAAATGCCTCTCATTACGCGAAAGAGTGCATATAAACATAATGTAGTCATCAACTTCTCTATGGTCGCGGGAATCCCCGCTTCCTCTGATGTAAGACAAACTTCTATTGGGAATTCCCCGTCCTTCGACTTTGTTCTATGGGGATTCCCTCGTTCGTTTCGTTTAGTTCGGCTGGCAGTCGTGTTTTAACATTTATTGGAGATATGTCATAATTTAACGCTACGTCAAAAATGCCNCATTTGATGCTGACTACCCTCTAGAGAAGAAATGAAAATAACAAATGGAATACTGTCTAGAAACAAATGAAAATACCGTTACATGATCTCTATGTCAATAAACTATTAAAATAACCAAAGATCATACTGTTAATTCATATAATAAAGTGTAATTTGGAATAATATTAGCTGAATGGACAGCATAAGCAAGTACTCTGTTTTCATATATATTGAAAATGTTTATGACTAACTGTAAATATAACCCTGAAAATCTGCAATGTTACATGGTATGCACAATGCAGCAGACAACTCTCATGTACGGGCAGAGACGAAAATCCACGTTGTTTAGTTATGTGGAGCAATCAGACTTTCGCAGTGAATACTTGGGCCGGTATCGTGGGCGACTACTTAATTTGACATTACATGTTGCCACCTCACCTCACCTGGACAATGTGCTAACTGTTCTTGCAAGTTCACCTGCCGACTTTATTGAAGGAGGGTGCCTCTAAGTATCCAAGAGACAACTTGGTATCGGCAAGACGGGACCACGGCTCACTTTGCAGACCCCGTCCGTGCAATAATCACCAACACTCACTGCTATAGGTGGATTGGCCGGGGAGGACCTGTAAATTGGCTTGTAAGATCCCCGGACCTTACCCCCTTGGACTTCTTCCTGTTGGAATACATGAAAGCCTTGGTGTATTTGACTTCTGTTGACTCGGAGACAGAACTTGTAAGTGTTCGTGCAGCGACCCCAATCACTTAGGACACACTTCACATTTTCCAGTAAATGCGGGACTCTCTACTACTGGAATTGTTGAACATCCGGTATTACATATCCAAAACTTAAAATCTCGTTTCAGTTTTAAATTCCAAATTTAAAAATCATTATATTTGCTGTAATAAGTATGAAATATGCTAAAATTGAAAACGTGTATAATTTTCCTATTACTACTAATGCTGCAAAACTTCCCGAGAGTGAGCGACAAACTCCACTCTGCCTATTCAAGTTTCTGCCTCAGACAAAAAGAAAACACCGTGTCACTAGGGCCTATGCACCTTAATTTGGGCTGATTTTTAACTGTAACAATAAAATATGTTTTCATCAGTGCTACCTAAAAATTTTAATATTTCAATAGGCAATGTTTAATTTACAAATAGCATACCAAGGAACTAGGTTAAAACAATATTTTAACTGTGAACTATTTCTTACCAGCAGTTGCCAACTCATCACAGCCCTGACTTTTTAATTTGTATTGAATATGAAATAAATATTACAAGTTATAGAAGATATGAAGTTAAAGTTTCATTTATTCAAGAATTCAGTACTGTAAAGTTATTCACAGTGTTATACAGTTTTATTACAAATGATCTTTCCGATTACAAGCTCACGTTTAATAATGCTCAGATACATGAAAGTGGTATTAATGGAAAGGGAACTCAAAAAGTTTTCAGTGGTTGGTACAGCTGTCGCGTAGTTATTGATTTTGTCACTAGAGCAATAGAAAAAATCGCTACCTATGAAGACAGGAAGACTTTTTGTGTGCTGGATTTTCACGTCTGCCAGTCTGTTATCACTGCAACGAAATTTTAGAAGGAAGATGTTGAAGATGCACCAAGTGGGCCCAGTATCCATAAGTGGTATTCTGACTTTAAAACAAGGGGATGCATCTGTAGGCGAAAGTCAACCGGCCGTCCATCAGTAAGCAAGGCAACTGTGGAGCGTGTGAGGGAGAGTTTCGTATGAAGTCCACAGAAATCCACCACGAAAGCCGGCAGAGAATTAGACATCCCCCAGCCATGTGGAAGATTTTATGCAAACGTTTGCAGTTCCATCCATTCCGTCTGCAGTTGTTGCAGGCTCCGAAACTGGACGACAGAGCCAAGCAACTGTCTTTCTGGGAGGGCATGCAAATCGAAACGGAAACTGATAGTTTCACGGAATCATTGGTGTTCAGTGATGAAGCCACTTTCCACCTGTCGGGCAAAGTGCACAAACACAATGTCAGGATCTGGAGTATTGAAAATCCTAAAGGTTATGTGGAGCATGTACGCAATTCCCCCAAGCTGAATGTTTTTTGCGCTATCAGCCATGAAAAGGTGTATGGCCCTTTCTTTTTCTACGTGAACACAATCACTGGGATTTCGTACCTACAAATGTTACAGACATTGCTTCTTCCACAACTGGAACAGGATATCCAAGGTTTAATTTTCCAACAGGATGGGGCACCACCCCATTTCTACTTAGATGTCAGACATGAACTGAATAGGCTGCGCCGGTAGCTTGCGTTTTCTACATCTGCGCTGATGTTCGGCGGCAAGCTCGTGTGTGTGCTTGGCTTCCTTCTGTTTCCTCTCTGTGCCCATTGCTCCTAGGTTCCCCTCCTTTCTCCTCCCCACGCATGCACATTTAGTTACTGACGACTACGTTTGTGTCGGCAACTATTGCCGGCTGTCTTCTTCCCTTCTGCACGTCTTAAGGTGTACATCGTTATTGTGGTGTAGAGCACTTCCTCTGGGGCGTCAAATTACGATGAGCCATGAATGTATGTGTCCGAGGTTGGGCTGTTTAATGGTCTTAGATTGTGTGTTTTATTAATTGTGGCATCGCATGTTTGTTCTGGGGCGTGCTGTCAAGGAGTTTGGGTTTTCTAAATTATGTTTTGGTTTGGCAGTAACTTAAGCCGCTTTACTCCGTTATTTTCCTATTCGTTTTAATGCTTTGTGTTTTAATATGTGTGAGTTTTTAACGTGTTTGTTAGTCGCCCCAGTTGTTTGTGGATTGGTTTATTTCATGAAAGTAACACTCCTGGCCCGTCATGCAACGTTCTTGGTTTTGGTACACTACAAGAAGTCAATGTGCTTTTTTTTTAATTGTTCGTGGTTTTACGTAGTGAGGGCTTTGATTTGAGTCCATATGACCACCCCCTCACTACTCTGTTTTATTTGTGCTTTTAAAGGAAAAGGTTAAATATTGCTTGAAGGTGAAGAAACTTTAACTTTTTTGAGAATTATTGTTAAATTGTGTGGTATTAGTTGTTCATCTAGTTTTGTATACAGCTTTACAGAAATTAAAGATGTTAACTGTACACGCTGCACAAATAATTATCTGCGTAAACTCTGCTCTGCTAATTTCAGCTTTATTTTGTTTCATGTTAATGTCATCCATGGCCGAAGTGGGATTTATTTATCCTTAAAGGAGGAGGACCTGATAGGATTTCTCCAAGACCTTGGGACTATGGTTGATGAGACTACCACGATGTCTGGGATGCACTGCGCCACGGTGACCTCGTGGCTTCAGAGGCAGTGGTTCAATGGGGCTGCTGTTCCAACCCGCGTCCGCAATGAGCATCACCGAGTCTTCTTCCAAGATCGATAAATTTTCATTCCAGGCACTTCTAAATGTGTCACCCTTAACCTCTGTGGACCCTGCTAGTAGGGAAACGCGGCGGTGTGGTAATTGTTCCGTGCGTGGACGCCTTAGCCGAGATTGTGACCAGGTATTTCGTTCAAGGGCTCAACGTAAATGTTTCGGATGCGGAGAGGTTGGGCACGTCTGCAGAGACTGTGCTAAGCAGGTAAACAGGAATTGACCGGGAAGAGGTGTGGTATTTCTGGTCTTGTCAAGCAAAAGACTCCACGTAAAATCAAATGTTGTATTATTAAGATCAACTGCGACGGTCAGTCATTTTCCGCCTTGGTTGACGCGGGAGTGACACATTGCTTAGTAAGTGTCGCCTGTTTGCAGAAATTAGTGGATGAAAATATTATTACTAAGGGCCGGGTGAGTAGTAATTCTGTTGCCCGTTACATTTTAAGAGCGGACCTTTTTGTGGACATTTCTGTTTTGGATTTTGCCTCGTGTCAATTATGACGTTTTGGGAATAGACTTTTTTGGTCAAGCCAGGGCTTCTGTGAATTTAGATGATGATACCGTATATTTTGGTTTTGCGCTGAATATAAAATCGCCCTTCAGGTAGAATATCCCTGCGATATATTTTTTCAGGTTCAGGAAGGTGAGGATTCCTTTCCTAAAGATTTTCAGGAGCACTTCGCTAACTTGCGTGAAGAATTTCAGGATGTAATTAGCCATAAAATTGGCAAGTGCAATGTTCTACCATATAAATTTTCCTTAATTGTTGATGTACCTGTGCGTGATCGTTATTTTAAGTGTCCCCCTCCCAAGTTATGTGCCTTTAGGGAAATTATAGATTAATTGCTGGAAGCAGGTGTCATAGTTCCGTCCACCTCTGATTACTGCTCGCCAGGCTCTTTGTTACGTAAAAAGGATAGTGACAAGTATAGATTGGTGGTAAACAAATCTTTGGTTAATAAAAAAATACACAAGGATTCATTCCCATTGCCCACCGTTGATGGCGCCCTTCAACTTTTAGGAAAAACCAGTGTTTATTCAGTGCTTGATTTGAGTAACAGATTTCATCAATGTTTGTTAGATCTCTTGCAGGAAATGCACAGTCTTCAGTACTCCATGGAATATGAATTTACCTGTATCCCGATGGGATCAAATTTCAGCGGTAAGCCCTTTCAAGAGTGTTGGATCATGTTCTCTGAATTTAAATTAAAATTTCTTTTTAATTATGTCGACATAATCATTTACAGTGAATACTTGAATTCGCACCTGTCCCATTTACGCCAGGTTTTTTTTTGAAAATGCGGGAAGTAGGACTGGCAGTTAACCCTGATAAGTTAATTTTGGGTTCGTGCAAGGTTAAATTTTTAGGCTACGTTTTATGTAAGGGCAGATTATTAATTGATCCTGATCATGTTGCACCCGTGCTTCAGTTTTCCCGCTCGCGTAATATAAAGGAAGTGCACAAATTTTTGGAACTGCTAGGATATTATTTTAATTTTATTGAACACCTTTCTGAGATAGCGGCACCCCTAAATGGTTTAAAGAAGAAGGGAGTACAATTTTGCTGAATCCCGAGCAAGAAAATGCATTTTTGGTTTTAAAGGAGAAACTTTCTTCTCCTTCTGTTTTGCATCCCGATTTTTCTTGGAGATTCTTGGTCCAAGTTGATGCCTCGTCTTTAACTTTGGGGGCAGTTTTAAGCCAGAGGGTTGAGTTAGGTTTAGCACCAATAGCATTTGCGAGCCGTAGTCTTACTGAAACGGAACGTAAACTGGCCATCTATGAGAAGGAAATCCTAGCTTGTCTCTTCGGACTGGAAACATTTTCCTCGTATGTTGAGCACGATGAGTGTGACCTATATACTGACAACCAAGCTTTGAGTTGGGTGCTGAATCATCCGCATCAATTGGGAAAGGGTGTTGGGTTCTACGACTTTCTCGGTTTCGGTTTAAGGTTTTTCATGTTCACAGCACCAAAAACCAGGTAGCCGATGCCCTTTTGTGTGTGTACAACCCAGATAATTTTGAGGTCGACGAGATGGGTAATGAGGTGGCAAATTTAAATATTATACAGGTGTTTCCCAAATGTTTTGTACATCTCCAAGAGACTCAAGCTAGTGATGTTTGGTGTAGGCAGGTATCGGCGGACTTGGCGGGGGTGTAGTGCTTCCATATGTAGAAAGTAATGGCATACTGTATTTCAAGGGAAAGAATGGTCGTGCTAAGAAAATAGTCATTCCCGAGTCTTTGAAACCGATGATACTTCGGTATTTCCACGACTCTGTATTTGGTGGCCACTTAGGAGTTAGTAAGACATTTCAGAAAATTGCCTTACATTTTGCTTGGTCTTCATTAAAGGGAGATGTTTCTACGTACGTAAGGTCGTGCAATGTTTGCCAAAAGTGTAAACAGGCCCAACAAACGAACGTGGGTTATTCAGTGGTTCAAATTGCCCATGATCCTTGGCATGTTGTACATTTAGATATTTTTGGGCAGTTAGTACGGTCAAAGAACGGTAATATTTGTATTTTGATATTGTTGGATACCTTTCCTAAGTTTGTTGTTCTTTTGCCGCTTCGTAACATGAAAGCACCTAGTTTTGTTAAGGACTTGTCCGATCAGGTTTGGGAGGTATTTGGTGCGCCTGCAGAGGTACTTACTGATAATGCTCACCATTTTCAGTCTCGTGTGTTTAAAGACATGTGTTTCAGCTGGACTATTAAACATTTTTCTTCTAGTCCTTATTATCCAAAGAGAAATCAGGGGGAGAGATTTAATAAAAATTTAAAGGCTTGTTTAACTATCAATTATAATCAAGAGTAGGCGAAGAAGATTTAAATGTTATTCATTTAGGATTTAATAGTGTGTTGCATCATTCTACAGGAGTTCCTCCAGCTCTTCCTTTCCTTGGTCATCCACTCCTCAACATCTAAAATATCCCACCTTTGCTCGGCCCTCTCAGTGATGCTGGACGAGGTCTTCCGTAGGCTCGACGCAGTTAAGCGCGATGTTGCTGACAGAATGGATCAGACTAGAGTTCCGGTCACGTTTTAAGACAGATGACCTGGTCCTATGTAAAAAATATGTATTATCTGATTTGAGCAGAGACATAGGTGGGGAGTTTATTCCTAAGTACATTAGCTTGTTTCAAATTAAGAACTTTTTGGTAATAAATATTGTAATGTTGGTGCACCCAGAGTCAGCTCATATTTTTCGTAAGGAACATGCGAGTCAGTTAAAAACCTTACGTGCAGCGTAATTAAAGTTTTGTCATTAGTGGAAGATACACCTGTAAGTGTTTGCTGTTTGTAAGTGCATGTGTGTGTCCCCTTCCTGTTTCCTTTTAATTTGGTTGTACTCCCTCCTCGTGCCCTGTTTGTTTTTCCCTCTGTTCCACCCAAGCTGCGTTCATCCAGCACCACTTTCATCTGGAGAGATCTACTGGTTCTTCACGAGTTGATGCTGTGCGCCTGTCTTGCTGCCTGGTTGCAACCCCCCGTGCAAGTGTGTCCGAGAAGAGGTCTATGTCTCAGGCACTCGGATGATTGGTGAATCCTCACAAGTCTCCGGAGACCTACCTACTCAGAGGAGCGGAGATTTTTTGGCAATTGAAAGATTTATATGTTTCTCAATGGATATTGACTTCAAAATTGTGGAGTATTCTGTATTTGTATCTTCAAACTGTCTGGCTACTCTTCAAGACTATCTTTACTTTGTGTCATTTGTGTGAACTGTGACGTGTTGTGTATCTCGTCGAGAGAAATTTACCTGCCAGGGCACTAATTTAGGGGTGGGGGTTGCGCTGCTAGCTTGCACTTTCTACTCTGTGGCGCCATCTGCGCTGATGTTTGGAAGGTCGTGTGTGTGCTTGGCTTCCTTCTCCTGTTTCCTCTCTGTGTCCGTTGCTCCTAGGTTCCTCTTCTTTCTCCTCCCCATGCATGCACATTTTGTTACTGGCGACTACGTTTGAGTCGGCAACGATTGCCGGCTGTCTTCTTCCCTTCTGCACTTCTGAAGGTGCAGATTGTTATTGTGGTGTAAAACACCATCTGTGGCATCAAATTATGCTGAGTCATGAGTGTGTGTGTCTGAGGTTTGGCTGTTTGATGGTTCCAGATTGAGTGTTTTATTAATTGTGGCATTGTGTGTTTGTTCTGGGGCATGCTGACAAGGAGTTTGGTTTTTCTAAATTATGTTTCAGTTGCTGTTCAAAATACATACATACCCTTATTATACAGATACACACTCATACATATTATACAGACATACACAGCTGGTAGCTGGTCACAAATAACCTACAGGACAAACCAGTTGCAGGACATGCAGCATCACACAACAAGGATTTTGATCCCTGCTACAGTACCAGTGTTGTGAGAGCCCTACCGCCTTCAAGCAATAGCCCAGAACTCAAGACGCTGGAAATTAGCTCACCAATTCATAACAAAATCCAGGCAACATAAGGTGATCACAGCTCCAAACTATAGTCATCAGCTATACCGGCAATTTTTCAATCCCCCCCCCCC
>NQII01000543.1:212775-224983 GCA_002778355.1 Clitarchus hookeri | reverse complement strand
GCAAGGCGCAGCCTAAACAGGCGCTGCGGGCCCGGTCCGTGCGTCGCCCCCAGACAGCAGCTCTCTCCTTGCAGCTGCTGGTTCCCCCTCCCCCGTGGAGGGGATACGCCGTGCAGCCCGTGAAAGCTGCACAATGAAGGCCCTTTCACACCATCACATTTTCTTCAAGTTACCTTCCATTTTTATTGAATTCAATTCATTGAATGCTACATGACGTCATACGGACGTCATAATCGCGGTCATTTTCTGTTTCGATTTCTGGAACGTCTTTTTTACCTTCAAGATTTTCGTTTATAACATGTTCTATACATTTATTGAATCCAAAATTTCAATCGCCGATCACAGCTTTTCTGACAATATTAATGGAAGTGATCTCATAATAAGAGAGTTGTGCGCACACATTTCAAGTTATAACAAAATAAGGGCACACGCACTTTTTTTAAAATAAAATGTTCAATCATACGAAGAAAATTTGTTTTGGTTTAACCAATTTATTTTCGTGTCGTGCACAAGTCATGGATACTTCTAAATGATTGCTTCTGGTATTTTTTTCTTAATTGGTTTCATTAAAAAGTTTGATAAATTTTCATGTAGAGACTTGAAAGCTTCTTGAATGCAATTCATTGAGTCAAATTAAGTGATTTTTCGGTTCAGTAAATTTAATTAAAGTATGTACTGAATTCAATAGATATCTGATCGCGTAAAGTCGCCTTAACCTTCCAGAGTCCTAACAAACATGTCGGTCGTGCAGTGGCTATACAATAGCAGTTACAAGGGGAAGTTTTCCCTCCCAAAATTGGTTGTCTCAAGCTCGGAAAGAAAACTGACGAACATTTGTAGGAGTTCTTGCGAATTTATACATACAAATAAGCTTTATCTTCTATGTGGCACAGCACATTTCCTCATCCCAGGCCGTGCTCTGAATCCGCCCCTGATGTCAAGATACATTGCGCACCACATAACTGCAGATTGTACGACCGTCACTAACACCCCTGCTAGCTGCCACTATCTCCTTGAGAGTGTACTAGGGAAGAGGTGACCTAAGATCACAGCAGCGAATCCTTCCTACTGACTAAACGGAAAACATCAACTCCTTTAATAAGTTCAGCACTGCGAGGGTAAATTAGTTTTCAACTTCGAAGTATCTGCGACATAAAAGCGTGTCTATGTAGTGTTAATAGTGAAAGCAGAAACGATGGTGATGTACTCTCGTTGACACTAGTGGATGGCTTTGGAAATAGCGGTACGAGCGGAACAAAGTGGTCACCACGGACAATCTTGTTTTTCATAGTGCAATGGAAAATGCACTAATTCCTCCCACTTGATCGACCTGGTCCATTTGACGGAAGTCGCAGTTCAGCCACGACCAGCATTCAGCTATTTTCAAATAACAGTAATCAAAATGCAGCTAGATTTGTAAAGGGGCCTTAAACACAAATGCAGCTAGATTGGTAAAGGGGCCTTAAACACAAGTCTCGCCTAGGGCCTCGCAAATATTAGCACTGCTACTTACCGTACGGAGTTATTAGGCTTTTATTTTGTTGCTGTCGAGTAAATTTCAACTCTGGATCTCTCATAACAACACTGGCAGTGTGTGACAACATATTACTACTGGAGTTCCCAACCATCACCGTTACGCCATTAAACTTGTTGACTACCGTATTTCAAACGCTGCTCTGCAACACTGTTCAAGATAAGATAACTAATAACCAAGTTACTTACACCGATAAAAAAAAATTGTATCGCTGATAGTGACAAAAATCACATCCGAGTTCTGGCAGTATTCTGAAACCTTATTGGCATTACTGCATTTGTTGCAGCTGTCATCGTCAAATAAAATATTTAAAAAAGTTTTTTATTAAAGACAAAACGTTAAAACAAAAAAAAAACAGCAAATTGGGAGTGAAAACATAAAAAGATCGTAAAAAAATAACAAATTGTGGAATCATATGATACTCTACCAGAAATTTTCTGAGCGGCCATGATTCGAAACAAATTTGCGTAAGGATAGAAAATAATTCGGCCAAGTTTTGGAGTTACCATTGTAAAATGCTAACATTATATAGTTGTTGAATGGTAAGTGAAGTGGGGATCTTCATGGATAGATTACATAAATATTTAACAGATAATTATTACATATTCTGTGAAAGTACCTTAGTACTAAACGCATGTAGCTTCCAGTTTCTGGCGCAGACCGTCGCGTGGGATCCTTATCTTTGTTCCGTTGCTGCTCCATCCCTAAGCTCTACTATTAATTTATTACTCAAGCAGACCGGAACGAGTAGGGGACTAGTTCCTCCAGCCTCGTACAGTACCGCAACAACTTGAAAGAGACAGGGTGTAAATTGCACCTCCCTCAATTTGGTAAAGGGCGTTAGCTATACTGAGAAAATTGGTACTTATTCACAGAGATGCGGGTTTATTTCATACAACCTCTAATTAACTGTTAAAATTGATTTAATATATCTATATACATACATCTTTGTTTCTGAGTTATAGAAGTTTCTGGCACGAGAAGGACGGAAGGAGAGTGGGGAGACTTGGGTGGCTCTTAACGTCGGGGTCACTAGAGGCGATGAGGGTGATGCGAGGCGTGTATGAAGGAGTGCCGGAACACAAGAGCGGGGGGGGGGAGCGGGAGATACCAGACAAAACCCGCGGGCCAGTGGCATCGTCCGGCACGATTCCCACGTGCGAAGATCCGGGAGCAGCCCCGCCGGGAATCCAACCCGGTTCACCATGGTAGGAGGTGAGCGCTCTGACCACAGTGGGTGTAACGTACAGTGTGCGGGAGAGTGCACTCACCAGCAGCTTGTTGTCGACGGTCTTGACGACGATCTCCTCGGGCTGGTACTGGCTCACGTCGAACCTCAGCTTGAGCATCTTGTTGCTGCCCTCCTCCTGGATGAGCGGCGAGTTGAGGCCCTCGAGCCACGTGCGCACCTCGCCCTTGCCGCCGCCATCTTGGCTGCTGGACGTCGTGCTCGACGTCTTACTGTAAGTAATGGGGGCACTGCGTCCACATTAGACCTCGGGCACGGAGGACGGCACAACACACAACTCACAACACAAGGTAGGACTGTGCGATGCATCGCTCCCAAAAGTGCTAAAAAGGATTATTTGTGTTTTACATCACTCAAACACCAGTCAACTAGATTATTATTTATGAAAATGACCCTACAGTGGGTAGGGGATCGAGATACGCCCGATCAACACCCGGAGCCGTAAGTGTGACACACTCGTGCGCCTTTAACATCCTTCCACATCGCTCAGAGATCCTCGCACTCAGGCTCGCCCGTAGTTTCAGGAATACCGAAAATCGATGGTGATGTATCGCAAATATCGATTACACTGACATCGCCAACATCCCACATCACATATCGCTAATATCGCGATACATTACTTGGTGATGGATATGTGGCCGCATCGCACAGTCCTAGCCCCAGGGCAGATGCAACAGCTCTCCTCTACAGCGACGCGCGGAGAGGCTGCGTTTGAAACGCGCGTTTCTGTAACGAACTACTAGGCGTGTTACAAGCACGTGCACCTACGGAAATAATCCGCCTGCACTTCGGACAACTCGGACATGCAACTCTCACGTCGAGTGTTTTGCAATGACTGTTGTGAAACTACTCAACTTTAACTTGGCAACTGATTTTTGTACAAAAAAGAAACATGGGTCACGGCTGCAGGCTTTCACGGCATAGGAACACAAGCTAAGTCAGCGACCTGCGCTAGAGGCATGTGTTTAAATACTATTTAAGCATTGAAAACAACTGATCAGGTAAATATCATATTACATTAGAGTTGCCTAGCCCTCTTAGCGCTCTATCGATTCCGCGCCTGAATCTAATAAACATATCTTAGCCACAACCCACAAACACCTCCTCCCCCTTTCTTTTTACCGAAATTTTTTTTTATTTAATTTTTTAACAAGGAATATAAAATATTTTGCTCTGCAAGTATTTAACCACACACAACAGACAACAATCCAGGCCTAGAAACATGGTCTAAGGTGCTTCGAGATTGACTGTGAGCAAACCCGACGCCAGAGTACATTTCCAGATTATAACCGAATGGTATTCACTTGTGGAGAGCATTCCATCCGCCCTGGAGAACACATAGCATGCATGCACAGCAATAAGAAGCAAACAAAAACAGAACATGTGAGTTAAGAAAAAAAACAAATACACAAAAAAACAGTGCATAAAATGCTGAAATGACCAAAACACAACACTCACAACAATTCTATGTTTTTAAAAATTGCTGCTCAGGGATGAAAAAAAAAAAAATACTAGTGTTTTGCTAATGCCTTTCCCCACCCTCTAACTAAAAATTAACCTAACTTACTTTTAATTGAGGTGCGATTGCAACCCGGTCAACAGCGGTTAGCCTACTGGAAACTACAGACAGTTAATTTGCAAGCATCATTAACAACAGCGTATGAAAAAAAATTCTGGGAAATATGGAAGGAAAGTTTTGAAGCGTCTCTCTGCACTAAGAAATGTAAAACATGGGTGAGGAGATTATAAAATTACGGCACAGAGGTATCATCCCCGGAGTTGAGAGTTGAACTCAGCCGCACGGATGATGTGCGAGAATCAGTACTAAAAAAACTATGGTGGAATTCTACAACTATCGACCGCTCATTAGACGCAATCAACATTTTTACGATAATTTAAGGATACACTTAGTTTAATGTGATAGAATAAAGATAACTACCTAAATGACGTACGTAAACTGAAATGAAAACTTTTTTGTAGTCGGACGCAAACCAGCAACGTTCTACATGCAAAAGCTTTAGCAAACTCTTTTCGAAGTTACAGATCAAGAAATATACGGCTTCGGATAGAGCCACACACAAATAGGTTAAAACAAAGTTACCACTACACATTCACTACAATACATCATTATTGCCAATACCAATCCACCATATTTACCCAGTTATTTAACAACAATCGCCGAAGCGATGCAGGTATATACAAAGTTTCAACAAGTGACGTCAGTGACGCAGCCAAGGCACAGTGAACCCAACCCTCGCCTTCTACGAACATTCGCATAGTCGTGCGAAAATCTACCCCTTAACTACTGAACTGTAATCTCACACGCGGTTATAAAGGCTCTTGAAACGTTTATTGAGTGGCACCACGAAAGGTAACAGTTACACGAATTTGTAACACAGACGGTAACTCTTAGCGTGGGAGTTATATTAAGGACTATTAACTGTTAATTGAGTACTTTTGAAATCAACCTTTGACAAGTGTCACTGCCCCTACCCGCATATATTATAACGGGCACACTGAGTGACATGCGCCCAGTTACTATGGTAACGAAGGAGGGAAAGTGATTCCATGCCTTAACGTCGAATTACAATGATAAGGTAAACAATTGTAAATACTGAAATTATTGCCTTTGCATTCTATTTGTTTATGCATGAAAGTGTGAGAACTAGCAAATTTGTAAATACTTATTTTTCTAATAATTTTACAGTTTCGCTTGACTGGCGCATGAATAAAGTGACCAGGGCCATAGAAATGTTAATTTTGCATGTGGCGGAAGAATACACAGTGCGCATACAAGTAGATCTTAAGGAGGGCTTTCAAAAGTCCCTCAGTTTACCGTGAACAGCTTATACGCTGGGCAATTCCCGGTTCTCTGTCTCCATTCCGCCACTATCTCTGAAGGCTTCCCCACCCTCCGTAGCGCAAGCACTTGGCCGCGCCACTCGTCAGCTTCACGGTCCAGCACCTTGAGGAGAACTCTGAAGACTTGGTGTTGCTGTCGCCAGGCGGGATGTCCGGGCCTTCCTTCCACGAGGTCTTGGTCTCCGTGGTGTGAGAGTGCCGGCTACAGCACGATTACCAACACCGCAAACCAACAAGCGTGCCAGAAACACAGTTACAAGAACAGTTAGTGAGAGCCGCCTGGTGCAGGGCCCGAGTGTGCCGCTCGTGTAACACGGACTTTGCCACAATCCTGCAGGATAAGGCGTGGGTGGTCGAGCCACAACTATAGTGCGAGGGCAGCCATGTTCTCGAGTGTTAGCGCAGTTCTCGCGTGCAGGGATCTACACATATATTCCTGCAGAGCGCCAATGTTGTAAGCTCTGCAGTATTCTGCGATGTAAACAATTGTAAACGTTATTTTATCAACTGTAACTTTATCACCTTTCGCATACAAATTTTCTAAATGATTTTGTGGCATGGCTTTTCCGAGATAAATTCAACAACAAATTATAAACATCTGCTGATACGAATTGGCGTACATTTCGTGTTACTTAATTCTGCATTCGTTAACTCTACCAGTGAGCATAGGCTGGATTTGGGCAGTAAAATACGCAATATCACCCCGGCAAGCTCACGAGCAACAAACGTGTAGGCCTGACAACCGCTTCGTAACTACGTGATTACACGGGAGTCACAGCAGCAAGGATTGGATACCCCTTGTTCTATAATGCCATTGCCACATTCGCCACGCACGAGCCATTCATCCGCAATTAACTCCCATGAATACTAAAGTATAGGGAAATAGGTTATCAAGCCATGTGGCGGGAATTTTGATAGCCAAAGATGACCGTTCATCAAAACAGAGCATTCTCCGCCAGTGCTCATATGCGATATAAAACCAGATTACGAATAATAAAATACGAATAAATTTTAAACGCGTGTTCCACAGCGCAAGAGCTTGCCGAAAATGTTGCAGTAGCGGATGCTGCGGAATTACAGCAGATCTGCGGTGACAGCGCGCGGGACCACTTGCAAAGACGTGCTCACTGGGAAAAAATATATATAAATAGTTCGTGGAGAATGCCATGAAAAAAGCCCTGCGTCAAGCACGCTATTGTGTTCGCGCAGGGTAAGACTGGCACACTCGGACCCTCGTTATTGGCGCCAAAGTTAGGCATGGGAAAAACCAGAAAAGGAAGAGAAGAAGCCAGTTACAACTAACATGGTGACTAGCTAAGCTTAGTCCTGTCAATTTGTCCAGGTGCAATTATTCACAGACAAGAGTGAAATACTTTTATCTACAAACAATAATTTATAATCAGTAAATTTAGCATACTACACCCTCCCCCTTTATTCCGCTCTCCTCCTACCCGTCACAGATCCTAAATAAGTACGTACAGAACGTCTCTTAAAATTAATTGCGTTGCGGGAGTACTCACTAAACGATGTGTTCAAGGCACAATTACTCCAACCAACGAATACATATAAAAGTCAGATGGTTCTTAATTACGTACTATAGCGGTTATATGAGAAGCAAAGGTACAGAAACAATATTTATAGAGTAAATTAATCATTTCTGAGAGGAATTCCATAACTTGTTAAGAGTTCTCTAACACAACCGACACACAAATGTTCTGAAGTATGTATTTAGGTAGAACAGTAATTCTTAGTAAATTGGTGATTACATTTACGTCAATCGCACTGGTAAATATTTCAGAAACTTCGGCTGAGCAGACGCGAGTACATGGAATACATATTCAGTCCGCCAATGCTTCCCCGATATTTATCGCAAGCATTCGATAATCGAACCAATACAAGGACAATCGTTCCCTCGTAATTTCTTAGCAGTGCACGTATACATGGGGCGAACAATCCGAGACAGGTGAAGCGGCTGCTACGCCTTCAAGGGAGGTTGACGGATACCTCAACTGAAGTAGCATAGGTGGAACAGTTGTGTTAAACAGTCTTCACCCGACAATTTACAACAGGGATATATGCAATGCTAATAGAAGCAGTACATTGCTGTACGTTTCTGTAACTTACTTTAAGGCGCCCGTCTACCTGGCGCTTGAACTGCGTTGCAGAGTCTTCCAAATACACGTTTTTCAACGAAACTATTAAGCGTGCGTCCAACGTGCTGATCTACGAAAAGAACACGCACTTCAGACGAGAGCTGTTAAGTACTTTCAAAATATCACGTACGTTAGAAACATCAATTCAGAGTACTCCAAAACCGCAAAAAAAAAACGGCCTTTCCAAGGCGCTGTAGCTCAAAATACACGCATCAGATACATTCAAAACTACTATAGGGGCCTGCACTGAACCTTCNACGGCCTTTCCAAGGCGCTGTAGCTCAAAATACACGCATCAGATACATTCAAAACTACTATAGGGGCCTGCACTGAATCTTCCTAAAGACTTCCCACTAATAAAATAATATGGTCACCGCTGAAAGTCCCATAGGTACACGCAGCACGACGAGAACACTGCACGCCAGTTCAGAGCCTTGCGCTTAGCGGCGATGGCGTACTTGATGCGCGTGGCAGTGTCGCCCTTATCGCTCCCACGCTTCTCGGCCTAAAGGTGGGAAAAAGTTCCAGGTAGACGGGGGCCTTAACTCCACACACACTGCTGCGATTCCGGAGTAGGGGTGGGCGGGTGGTTCTACGTCATCATCGTCGCACTACTCACGTTCGTTGTCCGCCACTGTACATGCACTGTTATTAGTAATATTTCTAACAATTATCTACGATTGTCACGCGAGGATTTATTATTTTTTACGCGGTCAACAAGATGCTTGGTAAACAGCGGGCTCCGGATAGCAGCCACTACGTCAGTCGCCTATGTGTGGGTGCACGACGACTCCTAGGGCAGCCCGTTGTCCCACAAAGGCTGCGTTGTGTAGCGGGCCAAGGCAGCGCTGCCCGAGCACAGACACGCTGTTTACAGAGCACGCCACGCGCCCGTCTGTCTGTTGGAACGTCTTGTGCGCGAGGCGAGACTTCGCTCGGCCTCTGGCCACGATCCTCGCGTGCACGCGGCTTTGCTCTCAAGTATAGGCTGTTCACGGTAAAGTGAACACTTTTTTAAGGCCCTCCCAACATACATTAACCACTAATAAATGTGTTTTATTGCAGCCTTGGGTGTTAACTTTTGAGAGTGGTTTGAATATATACACTGATTTTACTAGTCGCATGGCAAAGTTTATATTAAAAAGTGGCGGAAAGATAAACACTGGCTGAAAGGAAAAATTCAGCAGGGCCTTAAAAAGTGCTCACTTTACCGTGAATAGCCTATACCCTGCTTCCCGAATGTTCCACCGGCCTCCCCACTGCCTCACGATGCCAGGCACGACGTCGTGTCGAGGTGTTCGTCGAACAGCGGACTGCGGAAAACCATTTCACACGATCAAATTTTCCTTCAAATTACCTTAAACTTTCATTGAATTCAATTCGTTGAATGATGTATGACGTCGCGCGAACGTCATAATCACGGCCATTTATTCTCTCGATTTCTTGAATGTCTTGTTTCCCTTCAAGATTTTAGTTTAGAACATGTTCTATATTTTCTTGGATCCGAAATTTTAATCGCCGATCGCAGAATTTCTGACAATATTAATGGAAATAATATCATGATAATAGAGTTGTGTGCACACATGTAAAAGTTGTTACAAAAGGACATACTTTTTAAAAAGAAAATGTACAATAGTATGAAAAAAATTTGTTTTGATTTAACCAATTATTTTTGTGTCGCGCACGATTCCTTGATACTTCTAAAAATTTGCGTTTGGTATTTTTTAAACTGGTTTCATTGAAAAGTTTGTGATAAATTTTGATGCGGAGACTTAAAAGCTTATTGAATGCAATTAACTGAAATGCAAATGAAGCTATTTTTTGGTTCAATAAATTGAGTTCAAGTAGTGAATTCGATAAATATTTGATCGTGTAAAACTGCCTGTAAGCATGTTGGGGGTGATACGTGTTGATATGATCCTCCTCGCCCGTGTGCGCGGAGAACAAGAGGCCGACCCAGCAACTGTGTTCTGGAAAGGGGGGGGGGCAGTGGAAACTGCAGCCCGTGCATAGTCTCGTGGTACCCCGGGCACGTGACGTCACACGCGCAAACAATCACGAGTGGAAACGTCGCGAAACAAACAAGGTTGTACAAAGGTCAATATCGTGTAGAAAGGAGTTTACCCACAGAACGCGATAAGGCAACGGTTGCAAAGGTTGAAAGGTCTAACGGAAATAACGTTAACACATAACATGATGGCTTTTCCTACTGCAACCGTTTTATTGATAGGTGCGCAGAAAAGCTCCGCGCAGTTGTATAGCCAAAATACGGAAGTCTAAATACATAGCTTAAACACTATGTTGGAAGGCTCCAAATAGTTTCTAACAAGTGGACAACTTGAAAGAACCATTACTTGGTGCTTTCGAGCGTGTTGTTTACGCGAATTTCACGCATGTTGCAATGTGATTTAAAATAATAACGTAGACGGTGCCTTTTGCGGTGACCATCACGTTATACTTTCACGTGCATCATGTAAGCATGTAAACTTAACTGAACAAACAGGAAGCAAAAAGTCTGGTAGCTTTTCCGATTAAAAACCCTTTCTAATTAAAATTACGTAAGTGTGTATATTTTTGACGTTGGCAAAAATAGATCGCAAAAATCTGGGGTTAGCGATTTATTCAAACTCTGACAGCAACGATACATAGATATGTAGGTAGATAACCTCTAGTACGAAATGCAACTGGAGGATATGTAAATGTTTTTCGTATATGTGAGCGTGAGTCGTGAGGGAAATTGAGACAATTAAATCCCGTTACGTACATAAGCTTGGAAACTTACTGGTAAACATTAAGAAATACATTTAATAATGTTTGTACTTTTTGGAACACAATCTGAAAATTCTCGCAATGTGTTAACTTCATGAATACTTCCGAATATTACAGATAAAGTAGTCCCACGCAGTTCTTGTACTTCACGGCTGCGAGTTACTAACTTATGTCTTGCTTCTATCTGTTCATAAGGGCGAACCGATGACAGATAATCCCAACCAGGTGTAGAGTTTTAATCCTGTCTGCGCCCAAGTGTATCGGCGCTGGCCGCTAGCCTTGCGTGAAAAACCGTGCAGTGTGGAAATACACAAACTCCATCCTTTGAAACATTTACAACAGAGAGTTTGATGCGGCCTGCAAACGCGCTTTCCGGACGTGTGGCACGCAAGATTTCAATCTGCCAAGTACTTGTGAACAGAACTGCTGTGATTGGACAATTCGTGACACAGAAGTGGAGCCACGATTGTCCTCACGTCCTGCTGTGAAATTCGTTCCCAATCCCAGGTTGTTTTTGGCGCGGCAACGTCCGTTTAGTCACAAAATAAATGCTGAAACACGAATGTTGGCCTCCAGCGCTGGTGTACGCTTCGGCATCCCATAAAATCGATAGAAGCCTCCTCCCCCCCCCCTACATTTTTTAACTTATGGATTTTTTTTAGTCAATACGTTTACGTCAAACTGGCCTCTGAGCTTACCTGAGATATTTATACGGCAGCGAAAGAATGAGAACATGATTTAACTGAAAACCGGTGCGAATAACATTTATGGGAAAATATACACGAATTTCGAATTTTTTAAGTATATCATCGCATTCAGCAGTTTTATCCCGTATGGCGGCCGGAGAGTGGCACGCCTCTGAGAAACTCCGGGTTCAGCTCAGTTCGACAACCTTCGATAAACTAACGATCGTCGCAGCAGTTACCTTCACAAGTGCACTGCAGATCGATGCCACGGTGAAGGGGGTAAGGGAACTCTAAGCCGACGGCACGCCATGTTGTTCCAGGAACAGAAGCGAAGCCCCTGGTGTGGTCGATACCATAGACTAAGGATGAGGTAGATCGATCTCCCTGGCTGCGCACAACCAATCTCCGTGTCCCGACATTGAACTGCTTTTCTGCCAATACTGCTAGCAAAAACGGCGTGGATTGGATTTGAGGTTAGAATGCTGTTTAGTAAACTAGTGCTTTGAGATGTTTTTATTCTTCCTTTAACAAATTTGGAATGCGGTTTGATTAAATTTAAATTGGTAAAAGTATTTTATTCGTATAACAGAGTTTTAACAATTAAGATATAATCAAACACGTTTATCACTGTTGACCATGTGACTGACAGTAGTGGGGGGTAGGTCAATGTTGCATGCGCAGACGACGAATAAGCGATCTACCTCACTGAGTGTATGGTCGATACGCCGACTAGTCGGCATTCTCTCACGCCACAGCCCTATGAAGCCCTTCAATCTCGCACACACACGCTAAGTTCGTTGGCAATGTCCTATCTTCCACGCATAGATCAAGTTTACAAGGCATATATTGTTGCAATGTTTTCGTAGTTTGGTATTGGAGTCAACCACATCCATATCCTCGACCGATCACATATCGTAAATTTGGAGTTACTTTGAGCCCTGTTGGGGTAACTTTG
>NQII01000543.1:201177-212740 GCA_002778355.1 Clitarchus hookeri | reverse complement strand
TTTTTTATTTGCCACTTGACAAAGGAACGGCGAACTGTATCAGTTTATTTTTAATTCTTAATGTTTGTTCAGGTAAAATTTGCTATTCGTTTATCTAACGATACAAAAGGAAACATTTCAAGTGGTTCAAAGTTACCACAGCATGTAACCTGCCGATGGAAGAACTATTATAACGAACAATATAAAATTTCTGCGATTTTGCAGAAAACATAATGTGTTTTTATGTCCGGTTTTGGGTTTTCTGCAGCAAATTTCTGCACTAGCTTATGTCCGAAATAATATTCTGAATTCATTCTATCGCTCACTCCATTTGTAAGCATACATGTTTGTCTATATACGGTCATCGGTCATTTCATGTTACCTCTCTATGTTTGTTACCACTCAGCTCCATAACGGCTGAAAGGATTTTGATGAAATTTGGTATGTAGGTACTTTAGGTCCTGGAATAGGACATAGGATACGTTTCATCCCGGAAAATTGTACGGGTCCTGTGGAATAACAACAAACCGTAATTCTGCAACGGCTGGGAACGTGACCTAAATATTTTTTTCGTGTGTTGTCAGAGTTTATCGGGCCACCCAAGGACCTATGAAATGATTTAACGGCTGATATCAATCGATAACAACCGGGAGCGAATATTCAACGTGCCCTCCGAAGCCCGCAAGCGCTCAGATGTTATGCCACTAAACTGTCACCCATCCAAATGTGTGCCGCTGGGGAAGTTGCTTAACTTTGGTGATCAATCAAGATCCCCCAGCCAAGCGCAGAAAGTAGTACGTAGGGTACACTTATTTCTAAAGCTACAACTTGATGAAACTCACATTTTGATTTTCATACATCGACGCTGGAAAGCGGAAATGTGGTAACTACGCGATAGTTGCACAGATACACTCCAAACACAATACCCTACTTCTTGGCTATCGGGTAAAAAATATTTCCTTCCTTTTGGGTTGCCGTAATCAGTTAAAAACCTAGGCCAACATAGTATAATTTTATAATTCTGTTTCCACATAAAATAATTTTCTTTTCCCAATTTATTTATTAGTTTATCACCGTAAAAGTCCATAGTACCCGGGCGAAGCCGGGCCGGTTCGCTAGTTATTATTATATTTACAAATGTGTTCATTCTGTTATCCAATTTATGTCCCTCGGACACTTTTCGTCGTTCCCAAACCTTTAAGTACTTGAGATCGTATTTGATTTAATTGTTACACCACTCGCAAAAAATATTTTCAGTAGTTTTAAAATGGCAGCAATTCAAAGCCGAATTAATCAATCTCCTGTTATTACAGTTAAGACTGATGATACGAAATATCCTTGGCTACGATCTTGGAAAAGGGGTTCAATATTGCAAGTCTCGTGATTTTTTTAGCACTAGGCACTGTTTGAGGAAATTAAGAATCGTTTCTACTCGAAGCACATATTCGTTGAGCATGATCGATTGAGATATAGCTCAGAATCGACTGGGCGCACGTAAGATTCTGATTAATAAAACTTGTATTATTTTGATATAATGTTTTTTGATTCACAGAGCAAGTGTTCGCCAAGCAATGTCGTGTATGTGAAAAACAAGGCGAGGTTCCCACGCGGGTAACCAGGTTTCTGGCCGTACGAGTTCCGGAGGCCGCGAGAAAGGATGACATCATCGCCGTGGTGGTGCGGCTTATGCAACGGTCGGCACACCCGCCTGCACTGCATCGCACCTAGCCACCGCCACAGCAAGGCCTGACGTTATTCACAAGACCTTGCCTCCCGCTTAGGCTGTCGCAACCACCTCAAACGTTTTCCATTTCTTCACTCTAACATTTTCTTTCGCGGTGGTTAAGAATTAATCCAATGTTACATAATTTCGAGGACAGATTTTAATTTTGCGCTCTACAATAAGTTCACGATATTGTGAATACTTATTCGCAATTTGTTTTATCGGGTCATGGCTGCAAATACACACACACACTTCCCTAAGATTGAAATTTTGTTTTTATTGTATGACAGATGTAACTAGCTTCTTTTATTTACACCACTCGAAAAACGTAAGATACGGTACCATTACAGTTAAGTGTCCCACTAACGCGCAAAACAGACTGCCTCGTCTTTCGCTTTAATCTTTCTGCTGGGAGAACCCTGAGTGCACTTTCAGGGTCGTGCTATTCCATTTCAACCCTTTCCAGATGGGCAATGTCCTATGGCACGATTTTATTTACTACTACGTATCGATTTTAAATTTGCCTGCAGATACCAAGAAGTGACACCATGACTGGATTATACAAAACGTCCACAAATGATATTAGCTGCCGGTTTTCTTTGCAGCATTGGCTCTTGGTCAACGTGGTTATTTCCATTCATATTACTATAGAATGCCACGTAAAACCTGCTATAGGGGGGCATTACAAACATTTTGACAACTGTTTGTAAATAAGTTTATAACATTTTGACTACGTAAAATAATAATTTGTGCCAACACTGTTTTGGCTTCCTGGCGTGGTCTGGAGAGCGTTCAGAACAGATGACGCGAAGCCATCGTCGAAGTTATCCTAGTTCTTTTATTATAGTTTCCTGCTCCTGACAAAAGGCAGTTGTGGACAGGAATCGCTCCATCTCTATGAGAAAGCTAACACGGTTCCCATAACCCCGCGTGGTTCCCCTCACCCATGACAGACTCCAGTGGAGCATACTTTCCACTCAAAGAGCAAGTTACTGCTTGCGATAGTGACCTACGAGGTCGCCAGATAACAGTCGAGGTCTTATTAACCGCTTACTAATAGTCTTACATACTCCAGTTTCCAATATAAAAACCTAAAATTTTAATGACTGACTTCGATTGCACAATTCGTTTCTCAGCGTGTTACAAATGCATTAATTCACTGGAAGTTTTCTTTAAATAAAAAAGCTCGTAGAACTTGCAAAATAATTACATCTTAAAACAAGCTTTCTAACTATTGATGTTCAATGTATTGCCTCGTCACAAATCACGTCGCTTCTAGCGCACTTAGCCCTGCATGTAACTCACTGCGAGGCCAATTATGCTGCATCTGTGCAGGTTTTTAGGATAAATATTTATCTATAGTTTAATTAATTTAGCAAGATGTATGTCTTGTTGACATAGAGTCTTGGATTAGCATGAGGAGTCCTACTAAGGGACGCCTCAGGGGTTATTCATTAAATAATAATACAATAAGGTACGTAAAAAAACTACCTCGTGGACTTAGTTTTAGTAATAGGATATTTAGGTTTATTTAGTTTCTTTCAGGTAAATTACCATCATACTGTGAATACGTAGTTTTGGCTCTGCTGACACTCACTGGAAACTTATTATATTTTCTTTAAGTTTTCAGGATCCACTGGGGACTCGGGGAGCAGAAGNAGGCCCAATCGTGCCACTCCCCCTACCAGAGTGATGTGCAAACACCACTCTGGTTAAGCCAGCATGAATTGAAGCCAAAGAAAGATATCCTACCTCCTCTCTACTAGTATTTTCGCTACCTATTAATAAAGAGCATGGTTTCCACCCATCTGTCTCCTGTAGCATTTTCTGATAATGCATGCAACAATTTTTAATTATTTCCTGTCGAAAGGGCTTTTAGGGTGTCTATGCCGGCTTTTCCCTTTCTCTTCTTAGTTATAGTAGTTTAGCTATAAGTAGACTCAGGGAGGTTGTCCTGGCCGAATTGTGGTCATGGCAACCCAATCCCTTGCTGCCGCGATGCATGTCTCCTCGCATGATTTTCTTCCCTTCTAGGCGTATGGGGCTTTGCCCTGATGCGCACTTAACTCCCGTCCCTACCGCGGGCTCACACCTATTTTTTTTTTTTTTACCTACTATAAAACTAAGTTACAAATCATATCTATATCACAGAAATCGATTTAATGAAGACTTGCATTTCGTATTGGTTTGGGGGGAGGGGGCGTTCTTTAGTGTCGCATATTTATTTTAAATAAATTTTATTCTCAAAATATGAAATTTACATATATATTTATTAGTAACTGAAGAACTTTTAAAATAGTCTTACAAACAGGCGCAGACTCCAAGTCCAGTGTTACGTCGTACGATAATAACACTGATGGTTACGGGTATACACGTTTGTCCGCACGACGGCGCCATAGACATGCTGGTGTAATCACGGAGTTACCACGGAACTAACACTGGTTCCAGTCCTGCAAGTGTCCTTTATGTCCGATGGTGGTACCGCGTCCGCGACTGTCTACTCGGGCACGACCCTAACAACGCCAAGGACTCGGCAGCACAGCATCCGCCGGAAATAAACTGTCTGCGCCGCCGGCTTTGACACGACTCCCAGAGGCTCTGTGAACGTCCTACGCCACTCTGCACTCCCGCTAACAAGGAGGCGCCCTAACGCTTCGAGTTTCGCCATCTTGGCTACGGTGGTCACTCACTGGCACCTCTCATAAGGTGCGTGTGTAACACACCTCGCCGCACGCGGAGAATAAACTGTCAGACTAAGGAGAGGGGAGAGAGAAAGCTACTAAACATACACCACTTTTATACAACAGCGAAATAAAATTAGCTCTTTTTTTTTGTCACACACACATCATCAGAATTAAATGCCCAAGAATGCGTTAAATGTATGCTTTCATGTCGGGGATTCTTCCCAGGAACCAAACACCAGTCATAATACCGACGATTATTAAATAATATGTACGATAGCAGCTCGAATAAATATGCATAATCACGAGCCTCGCAGAGTATGTTTGAACAGCAGCTTCAGTTTAAGAACAAATAGAAAGGCAGTACATACTTCATGCGGTGTTCCGAGAATCCCTGGAGCGTCTCGTCATGAGCAAACGAGAGCTGAAGTGGTACAAGACATTCACGAGCACGAAAACGTCGTGTGGTTAATAACCCCCCCCCCCTCTCACGTTCAAACACTTCAAATAAACCATCAAAACAATTCTACTCCTGCGTATTTGTATTTCAACGTAAATGCTGACTGGCGAAAACGATGCAGGCAGCGAATTAGGAAACCAAGTTGCACGACGAAAGACTTTTTAAAAGTGTGCAGTCTAAATTTTTCGCCATTGAAAATATGAGGGGAAAAAAACTATGTTTTATGGGCATCAAAGTAAGAGTTTGATTAAAAGAAACGTTTATATTACTAAAAAAATTTACACTTCATTAGGTTCGCGGAAACTGTGATTTTTTACCCTAGGCGACGGGTAATAAGAACGTTTATGCAGGTTTTACAAGTGCCCGATAAACTGTTAACGAGTTGGACATGCGACTTTTAGAGGGAGTTCTAATACATCGTATACAACGTGTCTCGCTCTCTCAAACTCCGTCGTCTAATGTACACCATCTGTGCCAAGGAGTTCCACTTCCTCTCCACTAAAAGCCTTGCTAAATGTACGCTTTCGTAAACAGTGCCNCGAGCCAGTCCACCCTGGACATAAGTCAAACAGCACTGGCTATGCTCGTCCCGAAATAACCACGCGGCTATTTACTCAAGTTCGCAATCAAATGGAGGGAGAGTTATATCCGTACCGCAAGATGGCCGCCGCGCTGACGGACACGGGAGTGCCGTCTCACCGACGCCAGGAGGAAGGTAATGCCAGACACACACCAGCCGTAACTATCCACTGTGCGTTTCGGCGCTTACGTGAAATTGTAAATATTGTTTAAAGCAAATAAAATTATGTTTAACAGCTATACGTAAAGTCATACGTTAGTCGTTGTTCGAAGTTCGTGTCTTTATGACCCGCGTTCATTGGTTATTTTTATAATTTTTAATAATTTATTCATTTCTGTTTTATTCCTTTCTCTATTCGACTAGATAATAATTTATTTAGCCTTATATAAACGTGTTTTTGAATAACATGTCGAAATTCAATTCATATCATACTAATGCCATGTAAACAGTAATACATATTTCATCCACGGGCCGCGGTGGCGTAGTGGTTAGACTACTCGCCTGCCACCTAGGCGAACCACGTTCGATTCCCGACGGGGTCGTTCCCGGATTTTTCGCTCGTGCCGGAGGAGGCCGTTTCCCCCCGCCCTTTCATTCAAGCGCTGCTCCATAGTCACTTCGCTTTACCCTCATCGCCTCTCGAGACCTAGATGTTAAGAGCCGACCGAATCTCTACTTGATCTTTCATCCTCTGCTGCAATCCGCATTTTAAATCCATTTTCCTCAATACAATGTATATGAGGAGTATGGAAGTTTGATACAATATGCGGGAAAACTATTCTTCTGCGGAATAAATTGGGGAATGATGGTTGGCGTGAACCCAGCCTGAAGCAAGCGTAGTGTTTGTATTACGGAAGAGGAGTGTGTGTTGTCGACCCTTCTAGATGTCGAGCGTTTAATTCTGTATTGTCCAAAACTAACCTTTCTTTTAATATTTTTGAGACAATAACGAATGTGTGTACGTAGTTAGGAAGCAATTTTACGATGTTTTACGCGTCTTTATTCTTTGTCCATCTTTACCCGGGCCACATTCCCATAAAAAGTTTTTTTTGTAAAAAATTTTAATGCGCTGAAAATTGTGGGTAAATTAAAATTAAGACTTATAAACTCAACAAAAAGACGAACACTATTATTAATTCACTCCTACTTGCTTTCTTGTGGCACGTTTCTTCCCTTCAAAGGGCAGGAAAAAATTTTATTTGTTTGAAAGCGATATTGTTAAAGGTAGCAGAGACAGGCCTAAAATCATGTATAGGCTGTTCATGGTAAAGTGAGCACTTTTGAGACCCTGGTTACTTTTTCCTTTCAGCCATTATTTATCCTTCAACCACCTTCTAAATACATATTGACATGTAAGTAATAAGCAGTGTGTATATTCCACCCCACTCTGAAGTTAACGTCCAAAGCTAAAATAAAATACATTTATTGACTATTATTCCAAACGAGAGGGTTTTCAAAAGTGCTGACTTTACAGTGAATATCCTATAGCATGTAAAACCCAGTTCTTTTGCTCGGCCGGTCTTGCACTAGGCAGCGGGGAATCAATGTTAAAGAAATTCCTTCTCAATGTATCCATTTGAAAGATACCTGCTTCAAACAAAAAATATTCAAACACAACTTTCTCCGTGAATACTGTCACGTAACTTTTTTTTCAGAAATAATTATTTATTCATAATTTATTTGTATTACGTAGGTCTACATTTTAGAACAAAATATTCAACTTAAAAATGTGTAAGATCTCTTAACGTGCCAGTATGCTTGAAGAAATATCACGTAGAATACCTCTTTTGTTTGAAGCTGCTATCTTTAAAATTAATGCTTTGGAAAGGAATTGTTTGCATTGACTCCTCATTCAAATGTTACGGTTGCAAGCTTGGTGGGTAGCGACCCCGGAGTAAGCGTCGTTAGGGCAGCGCAAGTTTCCAGTTGTGTAAACCCCTGCACAGGTGTGCGGCTGTGACTGTTGTTCTTGGACAGACTGTAGTGCCGCGCGGCGGGGGCGCCGGCTTACGGCACCGCCGAGGAATGTCGGCGAGGGCAGGAAGAGAAGCCGAGAGGTCCCTGAACGCCGTCCAACATCGCGTCAACGCGTCCCTGAACCCCACAGCGCCAGGATCTAGCTTGCTAAACAGACGCGTTGAAAACACGCCGAGGTTCCACACGATCCACCGGGGATACGGCTTCGAGGGGAGGGGGGCGCCCAATTGCTCCACTCCCCCCACCAGAGTGATGTGCAAACATTACTCTGGTTAAGCCAGCGCCACATAATCAAAGATACCCAGCCCCCTCTCTGCTAGTATTTTCTCTGGTTCCCACCTATCTGTCTCCTGTAGCATTTTCTGTTAATGTATGCAACGATTTTTAATTGTTTCCTGTCGAAAGGGCTTTTACGGTGCCTATTCCGGTTTTTCCCTTTCTCTCCTTAGTATAGTAGTTTAGCTATAAGTACACTTAGGGAGGTTTTCATTGCCGGATTGTGGCCATGGCAGCCCAATCCCTTGCTGCCGCGATGCATGTCTCCTTGCATGATTTCCCTTCCTTGTAGGCGTATGGGGCTTAGCCCCGAGACGCAATAATCCCCCTCCCTACCGCGGGCACACAACACGTAGTTTTAGAGTAGGTTAGAAAAAAAAACACCCACGTTCTCAGGCTACGAAGAAACTTAATTTTCTAGTGACAAGGTCCTTCACAATTTCACGATACCATTGTATAGTTCATTCATGGTTACTTCCAACTTTTCTGAAGCTCTGCTTAAGTTCTACTTCCTGGATATTCCTACGCCCCATGCAAACAAAGCTTAGCCAAGTCTAGAAAATTACACCAAAGGGACAACGCACCGCATTCGTGCGCACTCGGTGTAATAATATTTCGCATAAGAACTATTTCTTACTAGCTATTACCAACATACCCTTATTCATGTTAACTATTAATTAAATACAATTTATAGATAAAATATGGGCGCACTCTGTGTAATAATATTTCTCATAAGAACTATTTCTTACTAGCTATTACCAACATACCCTTATTCATGTTAACTATTAATTAAATACAATTTATAGATAAAATATAAGTTAAAGTTTACTTCATCCAAAAAGAAGGTATTTCAATATTAACACAAGTAAAAATGCTTGTGATTACGTGATGCGTCATATATGAGGTGACTTTTCAAAGNAAGGTATTTCAATATTAACACAAGTAAAAATGCTTGTGATTACGTGATGCGTCATATATGAGGTGACTTTTCAAAGGTTTGATTAAAAAAATGTGAAGAAACTGCGGAAAGACTAGAAAGTCAAAGTTCAGACAATTGAAAATCATTTCTGCAATCTTCCTTAAAATGTGTTTCCTGTTATGTAAATCATTATATATCGCTCAAGAGTATATATATTACGTATCAATTTTTAAAATGAGCTTAGGTATTGGTATCACAACTTTCATTTCAATCAAAAAACTTGCTTGTTTACTTTGCTCATAAACATAAATGCATGCGTTCTCTCTTCGCATAACATTCGTTTGCCATTTAATTTAGACGCCTAGTTTTAATACACCGAGATGAAAATCGTCTTGTGGTAAACAAATATTCATTCCACATATGTAACCTGCGATAGATTCTCGGCAAAATGGCTGCTTGGCTGACTTTTAAATTTCAACTTTTCGAAATCAAGTCAAGAGTTTTACTATCTTTGGCAGTTCCATTGTGTCGAGTTCCATATTCACGCTCGTTGGTAGGAAACAACATGTCGAAAAGTCAAGTCGTAAAGTCAAATGTTAAAGTTTTCAATTCTGTAAGGACCTACCTCTATGCGCTAAGCCCATCGCATTCGAGTCATAACCGCTCATACTGTATGTTACAGAATAACGCTTGATTCAATATGAGAAACTAGTACCTACGTTATAAAATGACGGGAGGTAGCCTTAAGGCCCCCGTCTACCTGGAGCTTTTTCCCACGTTTAGGCCGAGAAGCGCGGGAGCGATAAGGGCGACACTGCCACGCGCATCAAGTACGCCATCGCCGCTAAGTGCAAGGCTCTGAACTGGCGTGCAGTGTTCTCGTGGTGCTGCGTGTACCTATGGGACTTTCAGCGGTGACCATATTATTTTATTAGTGGGAAGTTTTTAGAAAGGTTCAGTGCAGGCCCCTATAGTAGTTTTGTATGTATCTGATGCGTGCATTTTGAGCTACAGCGCCTTGGAAAGGCCGTTTCTTAGCGGTTTTGGAGTACTCTGAATTGATGTTTCTAACGTACGTGATATTTTGAAAGTACTTAACAGCTCTCGTCTGAAGTGTGTGTTATTTTCGTAGATCAGCACGTTGGACGCACGCTTAATAGTTTCGTTGAAAACGTGTATTTGGAACACACTGCAACGCAGTTCAAGCGCCAGGTAGACGGGCGCCTTAAGATGCGGTTTACAGTTACGTGTCGTGTAGGAAGCTACCCACAAGTGCAGACTTGTAGGAATCGGCGGAATTGTATTACCGATCGTGTGCATGAGGAGTTTCAGAAACAAAGACGAATACATCATTTCCGTTTCCCGGTATCCTGCCACATTTCTTGGTGCGATTTTCTTTGGCGCAATTTAATTGTGTATTTCTTTAGTGCAGCACAACTATTAATAGTGAACTTTCAAATGAATGGAAATGAATGCCAACTAACACATTCTTCAGAGTATTTTGACGACAGTTTTAAGTTTAAGTAAGAACAGGACAGTGATAGTTATTTTAACAATAAAGGTATACACTACTTATACGACCGAAGATTTAATCGTTTTCGGGATATTAATATGAAAGAAAAGTCATGGAAAGAAGTTTGTTGAACCATAAGGAACATAAAGCGTACGTAATAATAATTTTGCTTGTTTTTTTTTTTCTCAAATGTTTAACACACTTCGATTAGGCCCACTGTACTAATATAAATATTTACGTTTCGCATGCATCATTTATTTTTACCGCTTTGTTTTAAAATTAAATGCTTGCCAAAATGATTACAAATAAATTAGCTTATATAACCTTATTGCGAAAATATACCTTCGTGTGAGAACTTCTCGAAATGGAACTTAAATAATTTTATCCCGCCAGGGTGGAGAATTCAGATTCAACTACGACTGGCTGAGGACTTGTAACCCTTGTGAACCACGGTGTTTTCCTTCACACGTACATATTAAGCACTAGTTCAAGACTTACTCCTTATCGTGAACCAAGCTTAATGCTTGGAATACCCAGTAGCAGGGGGGGTGGGGTTGCTAAGAGCAATAACTACACGCGTAATAATGAACGATTCACTTCCTCAGTGCCGCCAATATGAGTTTCTAGTTCCATTTTTCGCTACTAGTAGGGAATAAATCCCATTAAATTAACAAATCAAATAAGCAATACGTATTTTTTTTTTCAGTGAGAAAAAAGGGTACTAAGGTCTGCACTTGCCTACTATTACTTTTTGGGAAAGATTAAATTTTTTGTACACTTGAGGTTTGGTTTAATTGTAATGACGGAAAGTTTGCACTAAGGGTGATATACAATCAAACAATAAGGAAATAACCTTGCACTCATGGGCTCTCACTACCGCCAAGAGAGTGATGCAGTGATAAAGAGCGCACAAGAGGGTGCACCCTTCTACAGGTAGCGCCAACAGAAAAGACGGACGTCTGTGGACGCCATCTTGGATTTATACATTTTGTCATTACTTACGTATTGAGTGCGCTTGAGATTTATTTTTGAAAACGTAACTTTTAGGTTACAGAACATTATTTAATTATATTTTAGAGACAGTTTGACTTCTTGCACTGATATAATATTATAGCTTCTGCAGTCATTCTCAGAAGGTAGTAAGTAATTGATTACAATTTATTTTATTCCATACGGTAAACAAATATAGACACTCCATTGATATTGCAGTTATTCAATCATCGTAGTGATATACAATGCCTTGTCGAAAAAGAAATTTCAGTAATGAATGCTAAATACACTTAAGGCTAAAAAAAAACTGGCGACACCACAGTGATTTCTATCTCTTCCCCTTGCGTCTTTTCTGGATAGCGAAGCGAAATAAAACGCTGCCTGGACGGAACGCAGTGGTGAGGGGAATCAGAGCACCTCGAGACAAGCCAGGGCGGCCGAGCGATGACGATGCCGCGGGGGAGG
>NQII01000543.1:187491-201129 GCA_002778355.1 Clitarchus hookeri | reverse complement strand
GGGGGGGGGAGGCGTCTGGCCCCCGGCGAGGCAGGGGGCTGTCTATTCTGGTCGATAGAAAGGCCGAGATGTCTCCTGGCTGGCAGTCGCGGGCGCGCGGCCGATCTCCGCGTCGACATCCGATACACGGCGTCGCCCTAAAAATGGCACCAACTTCTCACGCCGCTTTCCCAGAAAATTGACTCCCCTGCACGCGATAAGGGCGACAGCACCGTAAAGTTGCGAATATTACCGTAAAACAACAAACAAATGTCTCCAAGTCATTACTGCAGATGTTTTCCGAGTAAAACGTCGCCTCCAGATAGACGCCTCGCTAACTAACCTGTGCGTTATTTTAACATTAATGCAATATTAAGACTGCAATCTGAACATTCTGGCTATTTGAATATTATATTATAGAATAAAAGTAAAAAACTGGTGGTTGTACATATTTGTTTTGTACTTTTCTCCCTGGGAAAATAGTCTTACCAGACCATTTATTTACCGAGATACGCGTAAACGCCCAAACACTGATTTGACAGACAACATTTTACTAAGTATAGTCTGCTAACGATCTCAACTCTGTCTCTGAGTAACAACGAAGACAGGAGAGATCAGAGCGGGAACATTGGAAGCCACGACTTTGAGGAATAAACAAACAAATGAACTGTGACAGCTGTAAGGAAGTCGAAGGCCTCGCACTAGGAACACACACGCCATCCCCGCCTCGCACGAGCCGCTGCTGTGTACACAGAACTGCCTTCTGTATTCTCCACACGCACTCGACAACGTGCGCTGGCGTGTACACACACACTGCCGATGCCCACGGGCAAACGACGAATAAGGCGGTGTTTGTTGTGAAATGAAGCCACCCACGCCGAGGGAAGTTGAACTGGCGAGTCAATAGCTTGCATCAGTTCGCAAGTAAAACAAGAAGGGGCTGGATTGCCGAGAGATCGCCGAAGTAAGGAGTGCGTAGCTCGTCACGTGACGAGGAAATACCAGTAAAACCAGTGTCGATACCTGACCTGCCACAAGAACTTCAGCAGCTAGATTGTAGGCCTCGTTCAGGGCACCCTTCGACGGAATACAAGCAGCAGTCGTTTATTGTTATATTCGTGCGTAACCGGTTGTCCCGAAATTCTATACAATACAAGAAACTTACATTCTCTTAAATTAAACTGGCTAACAGCTACCTACACCAGTTGAAATGACCTAGACGGTAAATTTGAAGGAAGTCCATTCGCAAGTGCAGTTGGTGTACCTGTTACGTTACGTGTTACGTGTTAAAAGGAGCCATAATAATTCTGTAAATTTTCGGGAGACATTCCTGCCGAGGCGATGCGCTTTACGTTTCATCCACGAAGGAAAAAAAAACGCTGCTCTGTAAAGTCGCAGCAGTAGCGATTTTCACAATCAAAGTCGACTGGTTATTTATATACTGTGAACTTTTTTTTCCTAGAAGTCATTATTTATAAAATAGACGTAGGAATTAATGCTAATAATGTGGGGATTCCCGTGGTTCGTGTCGCAGGTCACTAAGGTATCATCTTTGGATCCCGAAGTTCCGGGTTCGAGTCCCGGGTTCGGTCATAAACCGGTGTGACTTTCTATGGTGTAAGCACGCATAGAGGCTGGGCGTACCACATAAACAACGAATGTCCATGGATACGCATTAAGATCGACTGGATGATTAGAATCAGTGAAATTTTGTTCACTGGTGCCGATGGCTAATCAGAGTAACGCAAAGCGAGACCTTGCCCGGGAAGTTCAGTTCGCTGTAAACCAGTATAATAATACTGATGAATCTGTGAATTTCAGTTATTCTATCTGCATGACTTTAGTGACTTTGAAGAGTAGCCGACTCCATGACCGAGCAGTCTATTTCACCAATACGACGCCATTTTCACTGTTTTAACTTTCAGAGCGTAAAGTACGTGTAGAATAAATTTGTGTGTTGTAAATAAGCATGTAAAGTTGTGATTTAGGTGAAGAACCATGTCTTTCTACGAGTACTGAATTACAGAGAGTCTTTCTTCGGTGAAACTGTAAGTCGATAGAAAAGTATCGCATTAAACTGTAAATATATTTATCGGAGTAACACTTGACCGAAAACTATCACAGAAAAAATAAAACAACTCTGCAAGAATAACCCCGCCCCAAATTGCTACAAATTAATTAAAAGCACTGTAACTAAAAAATATGTAGAAAGATTGTCTGATAAATTTAAGTTAGCCTAAAGTTGAAATAGGGCTGTGGTTAATGAAGAATATTCGTTCCCGAAACGTTTTTATAAAGGATGGGGCACCTAAGGCAGGCCATCTGAATAACACTGCCACTTTCAGTGACAGAAGAAAATGTTTCAGACTAAAGTTACTTAGGTCCAAGGCGCTAATAACTTGATAATGATAATTTCCACGTACGTGGAAGGGTAAATAAAGAAGATACAAAGGTCAACTTCGTTACTTTAAATGGAATGATGATTTTTATTAACACCCCTCGACAGTGCGTATGAAGATGTAACAAATACGACGACATTTGCCGGTCGTTCGAGATCGCTGAAGGTCAATGACGAGGCAAACTGCGTCGCCGCACAGACAATGGGCCAATGTAGCGCCCTCCTGTAGCGACTGTAGTCGGCCTAAACTAAGCGTCCTTTGTTAGTTTACTATATCAAGTGTTCTAATTGGTGACCGTGTACATTGATGCATACTGTAAAGCGATTATGAGCGGACAAATACCGCACGTCGGATTTCATCTGGACTTATCGTAGAACAAGCTCGTGTTATACGGCCTTTCATGTCTCCGGGAGTCGCCGGTGGGTCTGTTGTTGTAATGTTCCCGACACGTAAAAGTCCATAGTCTGGGGAACGTGCAGGCCACTTCGTGTTTCCAAACCGACCGATCCAACGACCACAGAAACTTCTGTTAAGAACCGTTGTAATTCGCTGTGCAGAATGAGCGGGACATCCGTCGTGTTGGTACCAAGTGGATTGCCTTATCTCCAGTGGGATGTCTTCCAATAATTACGGCAAATGTAATCTTATTCATTACATCTTCATGCGCACTGTCGAGGGGTGTTAATACAAATCATCATTCCATTTAAAGTAACGAAGTTGACCTTTGTATCTTCTTTACCCTTCCAAGTACGGGGAAATGATCACTATCAAGTTATTAGAGCCTTGGACCCAAGCAACTCGTCAAACATTTCCTTCTACCACTGAAAGTAGCAGTGTTACTCAGGTGTCTCACCCTGCATACTACCTAGGGCAGAAATAATTACAGCAACGAACATCTGATGACTCACTTACCTCATTTGTTTAGTGCACACGAATTAAAAAACGAGAGTGGATAGTTTTTTTTTTTTTTGCGTGGTATGGCTATAAATATTTTATTACGCAGACCATCAATAACGTAGTCAAGACCAAATCGAATTCAATTCTAAACTTGATTGAATTACACCACGGCAGTATCTCAAACCACTTGCAGTGCATTCCATAGATAAAGTAAACAAGGCACGCAGTTCGCGACCAGCCGGTATCCATGTGTCGGGCAGTGACTGTACGTACGTGTGACTGTCTATTGCACAGCAGCATAACAGCCAGGAGGTCGCGTGACGTCATCGCCGACCTGGCACTCCGGCTACCATGTGGCGCCATAGCTGTCTTTCAGCTGTCGAGAATTTTGTAGTAGTGTATTACCACGTACTAGCGGTAGACCGTACTTCTGTTTCGTTCTCTGAAGTAAACTAGGCTTTACGAAAGAGGTGCCGGTATTCTGGCACCGAACCCATTTGTCGTATAGTTTTCCAAATTTCCTACTAACCACTAAAACTTTAGGTAAGTGATAAATTACCATCACAAAATTAATGTACTGGCAGCAAATAGAAAATTGACGCAATTTCTGTGTAAAATGCTTATATTACCTAACGCCGCACAACAGTTTGTCCTTTCTTGCGCCCTCATAGCAGATCACTCTTCTGCCATGAAATCATGCTTGAAATCACGTTAGCTCGTGTTTCCTGCCTCCGGAACCAGCAAGAATCATTGCTAGAGTACCGACGTGATACCACACAAGCCTCTCATTCACCCAATCCTTTCATTTTTGACTCTTACAAATATACTATTTCGAGATGTGAAACACTGCCATTTTACGTTGAGGGTTTCTAGTACCGACAGGTTTTTGTACGACTGATTTTAATACAAGAATTCTGAACTATAATTATATCCTTACTGGCAGATAATCTGTTCCAACGACCTTGTGTAATCTACGATGACACTGCCAGTAGTCTCGTGTTTGTAGACTATGTTATCTAACGTGCAGTACTTCCACTATCTTATCAGCACGATTACTATCTTAAACCTGATAAACACGGTGCAGCCTAGATATTAATACCGCGAAACTTCTACAACAAATGCTGTCACAGGAAGTCATATTAAAAACAAAAGTAAATATTTTCTATGCAGTGATAACAATTTGCCACTAAAATAATAATATAGGTATAACAGATTTTCCCCGAGTTTTTTAACAGATACATTACATTTAAAATATACATAACTAGCGATAATCACATATTAAAATTAAAATAAAACTGTGGTAAAGTATTACGCAGCCACTAGCACTGAATCTAAAACAAACAAAAAAGAACAGACAATGTTTTATTTACGCGCATATTAAATTTCTGAAGAAAAATCAGTACTACGCAAAATGTGTCAAATTTCGCGCCTGAGAGTTTATAGATTGAACTCAAATATCAAATTGTTACTTTTGTAATGCATCTTTGGGATACTTCGAAGTCAAGAAACAGAAATCCGGCCGCGTCAATATAATTAGCTTCACTGCTAATTTGAACACCGTTGAAGGTCCTGCTGTTTAATTCCGTCTTGCCACTAAAATGTAAACAGGATTCTTGAAGCAAGGAAGCCGTAAGCATTTCTCTCAGCATATTTGGAGCTAGTACTGTAGTCCGATACCAGATAGCTCTATCATCGTGGCACGTATGCCAATAATCGTGGCATGTATGTCTCACTCTCTCGCCAAGACTGTCCAAAACACATGTATTGCATTTCATACGCATTCAAAACAAACACGAACATTTTAAAAATAGCGACGGTACAAAACACTATATAATTATTGTAATAAATAATTGAATACTGTGGTGGGTTACTGTGCAGTTATTTCCTGCACCGTAGAACTGTAGTTTTCAGCAAGAAACTATTCTAACGGAATATGTATCGAGTAAAGCGCTTGTTGATGTAATTTCTGTTTCTTGGAAGAGAAAGGTCTAATTCTATAAAAACGTGGGCGAAGACAGACTGACGCCGAATTATAACTCAAAACGCCAATTTCAATAAAAAAAAAAGTTTTATCCAAAAACGTTACCCCCGCCCCCCTTCCCAATCATGTAATTATGGTTACGAATAGCATTTACGAAATGCCACGCCCGAATAGGCCTACTTCTTTCCGTTTTATGTCTTCTCTAATTTTTTTTTACGTGAAAATAGCAGAAACGACGTCGTTTTTACGATAATTTTTATTTAGAATTCCGGGATGGTTTTTACGCATATCTTTGGTATTGCGGCATAATATAAAAGGGGCTTGGTGGAGAATTGCCAGCAAAAAGACTACATGCCAATTCGGTGCCTTATGCCTAAGAAACGACGAAGCGTGTGATTAATTTACAGGAAATACTATTTCAACACACTTGACGCCATCTACACATTACCAGGAAAAAGAAGCAATTTATAATACCCCGTCGCGCTACTAATAACAAAAAGTCCTTTAGTTATTGTTCCTCTAACTTATAATCTGCCAGAGGCTCTAAAAAGACAAAGTCCTTTGAAGTTTTCAAGAGGTGTTAAGTCCAGACTTTTGACAGCACAGCTTGCAGAGTTATCGTGTTGCGTGAAGGGTTGAGTTCTAAACACATTGAGCGCTCTCAAGTTAGCTACCTAACATTTATTTGTTTGTAATTATTTTTCTCACAAATAACGTAATCATCTCCCATTACGTTTGCATTAAACAAAAATAATTTATTGTCAGTTCGAGTTAACTACGTATATTAATTGACTTTTTTTTTTAGCTAGTTATAAGTTAATTTCTCCTTTGACTCATTCCAATGTAATTTTTATTCAGTAGGCCTACTAAATCAGTAATTTCTTAGTTTTAATGAATAACGTGTAAGGTGGCACACGTACATATGTAAACCAACCAGTATATGAATATGTGTTAAATAAATAAAATAGGTATAAATAAAAAATGTTTCCTGCGTATTAGACTCCACATTCCACAAATCTCGTGTTCATGAGAACATGATACGATATGTTATTGAACCACCTTTTTTTTTTCTGGCTACAGCCACGTGTGTCACAGGCCGAGGTTCCTTCGCTGTTGGCAGCGACAGTACGCCGTGAAAACTACCTGTGTCGCAGCGGTGGGGGACGAAAGCGAGCGAGTGACCGCCTATTCCGCTCCCAAGCCACGAGGCAGTGCATGCATTATCGCTGAACGACAAAGGGCGCTTCGCCTGCAACCGCCGTGTCACGAGGTCGGCCAGTTCAACATGCACGGCGCGCTTTATTTATAGCGCTCGCCTCATTTCCCTTCGCCCAGCGTTCGCGACTGAACTGGGACATCTTGCCGGGCCTAGCCGAGACACGCCTCAGCTCGGCCATCGATCACAAACAAGAGCTGCTCACGCCGGCAGCCTTCGGCAAGTCCCGCGCAACCAAACCTAACGAAACATTTTAATTTCCGATGATGGAAAACAAACAAAAATAGTGATTTGTAATAGGTAGCGGTTCTACGCTTTTTATTTTTCCTTGTTTTCTGAGGAACTACGACGATTCCCTCCCCCCCCCCTCCTAACTTCCTAAGGCAGTTTCTAAGGCCAATGAAAACGGGTACATACTCTCTCTGTTTTCCTACGCTGCCTTTTAAAATCCTGCGAGAATTTATGAATCGCGCCAGCTAAATGAGCAGAGTAGTGCGTGCAACACTATCCACGTGGTTATATGCCCTTCTGAAACACCGTCGCCATGGAGACGACGCAGATACATCTGAATGTTGGAAGCTACCGCCTGGATTTCGAACATACTGTAGCAGAGTTCAAGCGACAGGTAAGCGAGTCCCTTCAACATATTCTGAACAGTAACTGCTTCAATTGGTAAAGCAAAATTTTCATTAAACCTGTATCGCTGTTACCACGCAATAATTTAAACCGAAATAAAATCAACTGGCACTCTTTGATACCACGTATAAATACTTTATAGATTACACTTTTCATCAACTTCGATCAACCACTGCCGTGAAAACAAATGGCAATCACACAATACCTCGCGAATGTAAAGGAAAATTGTGTGGGTTTGTTGCTGAACGGACAAAAGTCAAGATGCATTTGCAGCAAATGTGGCGTGTCCAAACCTGCAGTGCCGGGGCTAAAGAGCGTGCGTGACGAAGCAGCACTCGTGGGGCGTGCCAGTGGTTCTGCACGGCGGACATCCTTCATAGCGTCACGCGCGAATAACCACCATGACGTGCAGCGTGCTGCAACACCATCATTGGGACGAAAGAGACAAACAAAAAAAAAATGGCGTCACGCCAACCAGGATTGAGAAAAATGTGCGAGTGCTGATTCCCCTGGGAGCAGTTAACGAGAGGCCACAAATCTCCGTCAAGTGGGGCAACTATTCTGTCAGAGCATGCGGCATTACGAAGCGTGCCATCAGCGGACGTGGTGGTGCAGTGGTTAGACCACTCGCCTCCCACCAAGACGAACCGGGTTCCATTCCCGGTGGGGTCGCCCCCCCCCCCGGATCTTCGCATGTGGCGATCGTGCCGGAAGATGCCGCTGGTCGGCGGGTTTTCTCGGGGATCTCCCGCCCCCCTCCCCCTTGCATTCCAGCACTGCTCCATACTCACCGGCTCTCAAGATATCGATGTAAGAGCCGCTCACATTTCTTCACTCACTCACTCACTCGACACAGCGGTAAAGTGCAATTTTTGGAAACAGTTCAGTGCTGGCTTTAGACTGATGAAGTCTCGCTCAGAGTCTTCGCCGCGCGTCAAATTGAAACTGAGATTTTGCGATTACGTACCATGATCGGGGATTTTTACGAATGCTATTTCCTCTCTTCATTCCAAAGTTTCTCTACCTTCGTGGTTATCAGGACCAAGAAGTATGCTCGTCTCACATTTCTAGAGCCGCAATCATTCCGACCCCACATCAGGTGTTAACACTCCGATTTTAATCTAGACTTACTAAAAAAAACAGGAACAGGAACTCCCAAACTATTACAAGATATTTATCAGTAGTGGAAACTTAAAAACCATCTTATTTTCCCAATACTACAGCAATAACCGTAATTTTCCTGATACTGCCATCAATCTTTTAAAATGGCAACTCCGGCGTGCTCTGCGGAGATCAAGAATGCAAAGCACGCAATCGCCATTATTCACTTTGCTCCTCGACGCCAGCTTCACGTTAACTGCTCCCCGCCGTGAACTCTATGAAGAGTAACGAGCTACGCGATTGGCGCAGTGCCTGCTGCCTTCACGACTAACGAGGACGACCAAGTCGTGTTTCTCCAGGAAACCTCTGTGATTTACACCTGCCGGCTGATCGTGAATAACTAACGCTTTCCTACTCTCGAATCGCTGGCACTTTTGGATTCTTCGTGCCACAGCAACTGGTTACTTGCAGCCGTGTCTTATTCCTACTTTATACAGCAGACTTACAGTGGTTGTCAGAATTATGAAAGTTAACCAAAAAACCGCTGATGCTAGTTTTAGAAAATAGTTATATCGCTCTGATATGCTGACCGATCGCGTCACTCCGCGTCATGGCATCCGTCAACTTGCCCAAGACTTTCCATTTCCATGCCTGCCACCAATCACCTTGTCGGGTCCATTATATATATATTTTTTTTTTCATAATCTTGGAACTATTATCACAAAATAACACTCTAGTATTTTAACAACCTTAGGNTCTATCGCTCTGATATGCTGACCGATCGCGTCACTCCGCGTCATGGCATCCGTCAACTTGCCCAAGACTTTCCATTTCCATGCCTGCCACCAATCACCTTGTCGGGTCCATTATATATATATATTTTTTTTTTCATAATCTTGGAACTATTATCACAAAATAACACTCTAGTATTTTAACAACCTTAGGGCCTAATTAAAATATACATCTGAATACTTTCACAGTGATGCGAAAAACACCATCCATCGCCCCCTCCCCTCCCCCTTCCCAAAACTTACTAAGTACTTATTTTAAAAATTTTGAAAATGTTTATAACACAAAAAAACTAAGCGTATTTCCAGAAATTATCACGCAATGCTGTGTGAAAGTAAGAAACAAAGTTCAAATATCAATTGCGTCTCACTTATCCTCGCACCTAGCGATGTGGCAACGTTGTTAATACGACGGACCCACATTCGGGAGGCGGCATGTTCGATTCCCGGTCCGGTCATCTTGCTATCGGTTTTCCATGGTTTTTTTTTAATCGCTGCGAGCGAATGCTGGAATGGTTCCTTACTGCAGTTCATGTCTGTCCTTCCCCGATCCTGACCGTCGAAGGTTGACCTGGTTCCGTATTCATGACTCGGTCGTAACCAAACCAAAATTTGTCGTTGCAACGTGACTCGCGCATAGCCTTTAAGTGAGTCTGCTGGAAGCCACTGCGTGATGCCCGGAAAGGCGAAAAGTGTTACTGACCTAGTGAAAACTTGGACCTTAAGAGTCCACATCTTTCACATTCATTCGATCTTAAAGTGGAATAACAGGAATGGTGTTTTCTTAAACTCGCCCCAGTCAAGACCATTTTAGCTGTGCAATTACCTTGAAATTAAAAAATAAATACCATGCGTTTGGATTCAACATTAGCACTTCACATCACAGCTCCTAAACGAAATTCTTAAAGTTCAATTTTATTTCACTTCCATTCTATTTCCTGCAAACAGTTTAGGTTAAAACTGCCAAAACTGAAAATCCAATAGGCTACACACAACCTACAAGCTTCATTCCAATGTGATTTATAAACGTACGCCCATTGACCTGAAACCAAAGTTCTGAAAATAGTATTTATGCAATACTGACATTAACATAAATCTACTAAACCCGCTCCTCAGCGACTACCAATTAACTTTGACCTGCAAAAGTGTAAGATACATAAAACTACGAAAGTTTTCTTTGCCTCGCAGCAATCACTATTCCAATGCAGGGTTATCTCCCCCTCGTCGTCCAAACGGATGGATTTCTCAACTTGCCGCTAAGTGAACGCGTCCTCGTCGCTGGAGAGGGGATGCCGAGAGGGGAGGAAGGGGAGGCTGTCCCGCGGGAGAGCGCAGGAAGTGACGTCACGCGACTGGACCAGGGAATCTAACGAGACTCATTGTGTTGCGCCAGCGAACCGCGGCGAACCCCAGCAACACGCATCGCGCCGCGTCGTTCTACACCTCCGTCCAGTCAACGCACCGCTTCCACCGGCCACACTCCGCCACTTTTTGAAAAACAGTTCTTCCTACGTTCATTAAAATATTTTGAAATCAACCTAAAAAAAAAAACCTTTCATAACTCAGCGGTGGACAGGCCAGGGTTGGGAAGTTGGAAATCCCACCGAGGCCCTCACAGTCGATCCCCCTCACACCTATATTTAAAAAAGGAGATAATTAACTGAAAACGTTAAATAGTCCTCATCAGCTAAGTTAAAGAGGCATGGGATAAGAGATGCAAAAAAAAATTGATAAGTAAGAAATGTCAAATATAGCTCAATCTTAAATACCTCCCACTTACACAATGTAGGATCATCACAAGATAATATTAACTTTACAAAACCGAATTCCATTGGACCGATGCTGGGGTTTGAGCCACGCATTTATGAACTGGCAAAACTCAATCATCACGAGTCTGGATTGACTACTGTTTCCAACGGAGATCCTCACCTCTACCATAACTGCACATAAGACTCTCGTACTCTTACTGCACTTCTGGGAACGAATTAGGGAAAGCAATTTTATGTCGTGAACTTATGCCTACAATAATGGTTATATAGGCCGAAAGAGCAGATCAAGCATGGCTTTAAAAATTGATTCACTCAATCGTGAATAAACTGAAAATGTATAACTATGACTTTGCAAACTCGTTGATAATTGACGACAGGTAAAAATTAATCAATCTTACGTTTCTACCTGCTCGTTTGTTTAACTGGAACGTAGCTTTTAAGAAAAAATCTGTAACAAACGAGGGAATAATTTTGTAAATGCATTACGACAGGACAACTAGTGCACGATGGCGACAACCGAGGTGTTAGGTTAGAGCATTACCCTTGGGCCACGAGGTTCTGGACTCGAGTAACACGCGCATTTAATGCCCGTACTGTTCTAGGTGCGCGTGGTACTTGGTACTGGCACGATCTCTACTTAGATAGGTTCGTAATTGATTAGGGGTTACATCTTCTTACATGAAGGAGCTACCAACCTGCCTACTTTATAACATGACCCGAGCTACCACTTTTACAGCAAGCCTAAAACAACGTCATCATCTCCCGCTATTCACAACAACCAGCTGTCTCGCATCACACAAATAGTTCAAGACTATTCGCTTGTATCTCAAGCCTCGGGCTGATGAGCAGTACCACAACGCTACTCTTCGACCACTCATACCGAGAAATTAGCATCACTTCACTCGTCACTAGTAGTACGAGTACAGTAAAACAGGAGGAATTTAAAGAATAATGGACAAGGTATAACCAAGTATGGTATAACTTTTATTCTGTTTTATCTGTCTTCGTCCAAAACTGCATGCCAGTCACCACTCATGGTTATAAAAAAGCATATACCGATCAGTTAGCCGTCTCACTGTTCAGAAAACAGACCTTGAAAAAAATTCTAAAGATATACCTAACATCAAAAATCAAAATTTCTTTCTTTTCAGACTCAACAACCAACCGCTATACTCAAACCAAGTAATATATTTTGCTAGTAAAAGGTCACTTTTTACCATTATTGTGACAATAATGGCCATATAGTATCTAAGATACAAATCTGGCACCAATGAGAAATATTACAAGTAATCTAGGAAGAAGAATGTCCTAATAAGATAGATAAATTGAAGTATTTATTGTTTGAACTTGAGCGAGATTGCAATGCAATTAATGACTTCGAGCTGTCACGTCAATGTGAAACAACGTTATCACACACAGTGGGCGGTTAACAATGGTAAAAAATCGCATTCCTGCAAAGTGAGTAGCAACACTCCCAGTAGTAGCAGATATTGGTGATAAGGAGAGAGAATAACGATCGATTATATTTGCTTCTGGCACCATTCGCAGCAACAACGCTATTATCGATACTTTCCGTTAAGACTTTACTGAACCTAGGTCTCGGATAAAAACGTGGGGCTTAAAAGTCTACTAATTATATATACATAATTTCATTCAGTAGTAATAAAACGTACAGCTCTGGAATGTAATAATAAATGGGAAGGCACATTCGGACCGCATGTGATAACCATCATTACATACACTTAACACAATCAGCTCGTCAAGATTAAAACCCTCCCTCCACCAAGGCGAAGCTGCTTACTACACAGATTGAGTTGAGCATTCACCGGGGAGTGGGGGAGGGGGGGTTTCCACAGTAAACTATCTCCTTATAAAGTATAGTTGTCTTGCCATGTGAGAAATACTTATCTGTTTCGTTAGTAACTACTAAGGAAAAACTGAAAATATCAAATATTTAGTGTTTTTTTATGGTCAAGGGCAGGACATGAAAAGATACAAGTCCAAGATAATCGAATAATAAAAATTAATTTCCGAAAATAATTTTAACAAGTTGATTTGCTAGATGATAAAAAAAAAGCTAACTCGCTAGGTTTTTTTTTAAGCAGAATAGAAATAGTCGTGGGGTTAACAGTTTTTGAGCCATTTAAGTATTCAGCAGTTATTTTTGAAATCACTTTTTTTGACAAGGCATGGTACACCACTCAGATGATTGATTAACTGTAATATCAATGAGTACTTACATTTATTTGTTTTCCATGTGGAATAAATGCCAATTAATTATTGATCACCTTCTGAGAATGACTACAGGAGTGATAGTTCATTAAATCGAACTATAATCGTCTTCAAAACAATTAAATAATGCACTTTCCCATAACAAAGTCACGTTTTCAAAAATGAATGTGAAATTTAAGTAATGTTTAAAAATATATATAAATATACGATGGTGCCCAACTCTATCGTTAAGCCGCAGCCTGTCAAACATTCAGACGATTACGTAACAAGATGCTGTTAACTGTCGTTCCAAGTTTAATAACAAACAATTCCTAGATCTATAAAGCGTGGTTTCAAACGTCGCAAAACTGTCTTCTTTTTCTACCCCCCTTCCCGCTCGCAAGTATATTTGGAGACAATTTGCAAACCATGACTTAGATAAGTGGCGATACATTGTTGCAGGCATGCGAAACGCGATAGTCCCAGCGATGCAGAGCCACTCGCACGCACGCACGCAATGTAAACACACACTCGTGGCGCACACGCGTCTGGCAGACAGCTGCTAGCACTTGACTGCACGCACGCGAGAGAGAGAGAGAGAGAGAGAGAGAGAGAGAGAGAGAGAGAGAGAGAGAGAGAGAGATAGAGACACAGAGAGAGA
>NQII01000543.1:166126-182711 GCA_002778355.1 Clitarchus hookeri | reverse complement strand
TACACCACACACACACTGAACCATAAACACTAAAGCATAAACACATTTTATCTAAGTGTATGCCTTTTGAACTTAAATGGTTTCAAATATTCTCAACTTAAGCGAGAAAAAAAATGTAGGCCTATCGAAAGAGACTATGCAATACTACTAAAAAAATATATTTATGGAAGTTTTACATTAGCAACATTGAGAAGATTGCATTGGGTGAACAGTAACAATTTTGAGTTTTAATACGGCTAAAATTCTTGGATTAAGTTATATATTTAACATGTTAAAATTGATAAAAGAAAATATCTACAAAAATTATATAACAATGCTAATTTCAGTTGACAGGCACCTGGTAGTTTCAACTGCGGCAATCTGATGCAATAATTTTTATTTGAAATTATCGAATACATTTTCTGTGCTCCATTAACAACAGCAGCTGAGCTAGTCACCATATTATTAAAATAAGCTGTGCTGTCACATACTACATTTTTTTTGTGCACAGTGCCGAAGAAATAAGAACATTAAAATTAATTTGTCAGCATGAGAAGGTAAATATTTTACTTCTACGGCAAGAATATTCTGGAATGGGTTGTAATCAAACCCGACGCCAAAATGGAATAGATTTGGAGTATCACTATTTGAGCTCCACATACCGGCATTAGGTATAAATCTATGCAGGTAAAATTTGAAAACTTTTTTTTTTAGGATACTCAGACTTTGGCATTAACGTCGTAATTTTGTATTGCGTATCTCATCATGCTTAAAAATATTTATATTAATGAGCGTGCATTTCCCTTCAAGAACATTTTTTGACTGTTGACTTATTAATTGTTCAGATTGTTGAATTTGGCGCGTTCCACATTATTTGTACCTGCGCGAGTTTTTTGTTTTTGTTTTATGAATGACGAGTTGGCCGCTATCGCTCACATGTACCTATTGTTGGCGTCGGGTAGGACTAAGACACAGTCCACAATCGCTCTGCATTCGTTAATTTGTTAGAACAAAACTATGCATTATTTCAAAACAAATTGAACCTTGCTACACTGTTAACGTTCATTTATTAGCAATGAGTACTTTAGTGGTCTTGTTAAATTAAGCACACCATGCTTATTAAATACGACCAGAGCAACAATGGAATTGACACAAACGACTACCGTTTCAAATCAACTTCACACTTGGAGTCGAAGTGTGTGGGAAAATTCGCCCTACCTGGTGGTGCTCTTCGTGAAGAAATTGGATTCGCGGTTCATCAGCTCGGACCGGAAGCGCGTCATTTCTTCCTCCATCTTCTTCATCTCGGCGTCGAAGCGCTCCCGGATGCTGCTGAACTCGGTGTCGATGACGCTGAAGTCGCCCAGTTTGATGGGAATGTTTCGCTTGATCCCACTTTCGGCCATTATAAAGGTTAGTTATCTTCACGAGTAATTAGCGGACTCGGTAGAATGCGCTGCCGACCAGTTGCGATATCACACGTAATCTTTAATCACTGTAATCTAATTTACACAGGCGACGTGAAGAACGCTACGTTACTCCAGCTGCACGGCTCGGCGCTAAATGACCGACTGAGTTGGTCTCCCTGTGTTTTAAATAGCAATGACTACTTTTTTCCCCCGCTAGCGATCTACGTTGAGACAGCCTCGAGAGTCAAGTTATTGGCTGGCGGACGACGCGCTGGCGGTATGAGTATACTCGCCCCCCACTCGTACCTTACTGCGCATGCGCCGAAGCTATGTGGAGGAGGGTAAGCGGCCGGTGCTAGATCCGAGCTACTCGTACTTCCCAGCGGCTAGCAAGGATGCGAGAGGATCTAGAACCACACCGTCTATTCCTGACGTCGCCGGCCCTTGGACTCTACATACGTCAGAATAGGGCAGAGGCGGCAGCTTCGATTCAACGAACGTCATGACGTCACGAAGGTTGGCATTCTGAACGTCGACACAGAGCCACAAATGGCACCGTACAACGATGTTGTTTTCCGCGAAAATAATGAATGATACATAGCTACATCGGGAGGGCTTGTCATTAGAATTTCATCTTCCTAAAATGCTATATGCAAGAACCTAGTTCATGTAGGTGCTACTGCCACCCGAGCAACCAAGCGCTAAAGACATATTAGTATCTGACATGCAACAATAAACGCCTCGTGGCCTCTATGCGAACAGGCACAGAAATGGCGTCTTCGTAGTGCAATTCACCTGACGGGACTCCATCAAAGCTGTGTCCTTTTCGTGTTAATGAAAAGGTTAGTAATTAATTTCAATTTAGCCATCAGTAGTAGTAAAAGAGGGTTTCTGCTGTAACTAGCATACAGGGGGGGGGGAAGCCATGATGGTCATCTTGGATTTCCCTTTTTTTCCCCTTTTCCCCCCAAAAACGTCTACAATTTCCCGAATTTACCTTAAAATTAGCAAAAATTTTCACAAAACAATGTGTTTTGCAGAATGTGGCTAGCTTTTGCTCACTCCAGATTAATCCCGCAGAAATTGTGCAATTGTCCATCGGAGTGTGCAATCATTTACAAGCACACTCTGCCATGCCATGCCAGCGCCATCCACCTTGTCTGAAGAATGTTCGAGTTCATTGCCCCATCGTACAACTTCTCTCATTCCTTCCAGTCTCTCTCCCCCAAGCCCGTTCACTCTCGCCTGCTCTAACTCTTGGGGTTTTCTCATGCTCTCTCATTCCTTCCTGCTTCTCTCTCTCTCTCTCTCGTCTGTTCTATCCTTTGGGGGATCTTCTCATATTCGTTCCAGTCTCCTTTATTTTCTCTCTTGTCTTTTATTTCACATGCTCCCTCATTCCTTCCAGTCCCTCTTACCCTCCCTTGTTCGTTCTGTCCCTTTAGGGATTTTCTCATATTCCTTCCGATCTCCTTTATTGTCACCCTTTTCCCCTCTCTTGCCTTTCGAGCCCTTCATCTTGATAGTTACTCCACTACCGTCATCTACTACCACTTTGGTTTTCTCATATTCCTTCTGGTCTCCTTTCACCTAGTGTCCTGGTGGGACGAGTCTCATGCTATGTCATTCCACCCACGCGACACGGAGCGAAGCCTGCCCACGCATCAAGCATGCACTAAGCCAACCTATAAGCATAGTTGGTTGTAATTTCCGCACCGTTTAAGATACAGCCACCAAATCCATAACATAGTTATCACCCCCGACGAAGAAAAGGGCAACATGGTCAAGTATGCCCTAAGGTCACTTATAAGCATAGTTGGATGTAATTTCTGAACCATTTAAGATACAGCCACCAAATTCATAACATAGTTATCATTTTAGTTGCCGGGGGTGATACATATGTTATGACTTTGATAGTTGTATTTTCAACAGGTCGGAAATTACGTCCAACTATGCTTATAAGTATACATAGGACATAAATGATTCTGCGATCATTTTCGTTGTCGGGGGTGATGTATATGTTTCGAATTCGGTGACTATCTTAAACGTCACTGGAATTATGGACAACTATGCTTTTGAGTTCTCGTAGGACATAAATGCATATGCAGTCATTTTAGTTGTCGGGGGTGATGTCTATGTTGCGAATTTGGTGACTGTATCTTAAACGGTTCGGGAATTATGGCCAACTAGGCTTATAAGTATGTATAAGGTATAAATGACTGATAATTTTCGTTTGTCGGGGGTGATGTCTATGTTATGAATTTGACGACTGTATCTTGAATGGGTTGGCAATTACTACCAACTGTTCTTATAAGTTCGCATATGGCATAAATGACCCTGTGATAATTTTCGTTGTCGGGGGTGATGTCTACATTACGAATTTGGCCTCTGTATCTTAAACGGGTTAGAAATTACGACCAACTATGCTTATAAGTTCGCATAGGGCATACATCACCCTGTGATAATTTTCGTTGTCGGGGATGATGCCTATGTTACGAGTTTGACGCCTGTATCTTAAATGGTTCGGAAATTATGGTCAACAATGCTTACAAGTACGCATAGGGCATAAATGACTGCGATAATTTTCGTTGTCGGAGATGATACCTATGTTACGAATTTGATACTTGTATCTTAAACGGTTCGGAAATTATGGTCAACTATGCTTATAAGTATGCATAGGGCATAAATTACCCTGTGTTAATTTTCGTTGTCGGGGGTGATGCGTATGTTATGAATTTTGTGACTATATCTTAAACAAATCAGAAATTAGGGTCTACTATGCTTATACGATGTGAGAAGTTGCATGACAGGGGGCAATGAACACGAACATTCTTCAGCCAAGATGGCTGGTGCTGGCCTGTCAGTGACGGAACCCTTTCAAGAGCCTCGCATAGCCAATCAGTGACGAGAGCCTTGTGCTACCTGTTTGCACATTCTGGCTGACATTGCACGATTTTGAGCCGGGTCTATCCGGATTGTGCAAACCATCCGGATTGTGCATGATATATTTTTTTGAGGGATTTTCGGGAGATTTTTAGAAAAATTCTATCATATTTCGACGTTTTTGGGGGTGAGGGAAATTTTGAGGGAGAAAAGGGGAAAATGAGGAAATGACGTCTTCCAAGATGGCCGCCGCTTGTCCAGCATCCCGACTCCGGCTGCGTTGTCCCAGAACTGTCTATTTCTAACTACTAGTAAGGAATTCTCCAGTTTTCGACGTTTTATTCCAGAAACGTCGTTTGGCAGTAACTATTACGACCACCCTCCATGTTCACTGAAGGTTTTCATGGAACTCATCGAGAATGCGTTCATGCGGCAGCGTGTCTGACTGGCGCTCGGGAGGATCTGGAAGAGGTACCTAGATCATCCACAAGGAGGACGGCCTCTACCCCCAGCACTTCAAGGGCCGAAAGCCAAGCAAGCAGGAAACTTCGGTTTCAATTACCAACAGAAGAGTAAAATACTGGGAGCGACTCACGGGATGAGGAATTCATCCTCAGAATTGAAAAGAAGGTGGAGGAGACACACAAAGAAACTAAAGGGGGCATATTGATAGTGCATTGATGGAGAATGCAAAGCTTATAGGAAACTTGCAACAAGCAAGTAAAACAAGCACAAGCTCGATGATGGCACCTGCAGTGAAGAGTGAAGTACCGAGCATCAAAAGTTATGCACAGGCCGCAGGAACTGATGCTATTAAGGCCAAACCTGCTAAAAAGGTGTTGCTGGTATACCCAGACAAAGAGGGCACAACGAGTGTGGAGACTCTTGAGATTATAAAGAAAGGGCTAAACCCTAAAGATGATGGCCTTCAGATTCGCAACATGAAAGGAATCAGAAACGGAGGCATCATGATAGAGGCTGGGGATGAGGAGACCTTCAAATCCCTCAATAACCAGACCAAAATAAAAGAATTGGGACTCAAACTAGAGGCTCCAATGAAAAGAGGCCCCAAGGTCGTCATATATGATGTCCCTAGGGGAGAAGACAATAGCAAACTGCCTGAAACTATTTTCAGGCAGAACTTCAGGAATGGGGAATGTGGCGGACATAACCTGGAAAGTTTTACAAAAACTGTGTCCATTAGCCACAGAACTGGCAGGAGGGACAGGGATAGGGTCAACATTGTTTTGGTATGCGACCCGAAGATAAGGAATGCTCTCATTGACAAAGAGAGAATCTAACAGAAGATTGATAATGGCCCTAGAAGCTGAGGGCACATTAAGCGAAAAACAATATGGCTTCAGAAAAGGCACAGGTACCGACTTCGCCCTTCATGACGTAATGAAGGCTATTAGGGAGAATCCTGAAAAGTACGTCATGGGGGTGTTCTTGGACATCTCGGGAGCCTTCGACAATGCCTGGTGGCCGGAAGTAATGTGGCAACTTAAAAGGAAAAAATGTCCAGCTAATCTGTACAGGGTCATTCAAGATTTCTTCAATAACAGGTGGAGTCTTTATTCTGCAAAGACTATGCAAGTAAAAAAGCGCCTGACGAAGGGATGCCCGCAGGGCTCGGTCCTCGGACCGATCCTGTGGAATGTCCTATTCGATGGGTTCTTGGAGCTGGGCCTCCCACCGGGGTGCACTGTGTTTGGATATGCAGATGATGGACTTGTCTTGATATCTGGCAAGTCAAGAAGAGTCCTGGAAACGAAAGCCGCAGATATCATGGAAAAGATTAATACCTGGGCAAAAACGGTCAAACTGAAATTTTCAGCAGAAAAGACCAAGACAATGCTACTTAAGGGAAAGCTGCAGAGACCGCCGACGGTGCGCTTCGGGGGGAGCCCGGTTGGAAATGTGCACGAGTTCAAGTACCTGGGAGTCATCATGGATGAGAATATGAGCTTCCTTAAACATGTTGAGTGTGTTTCTAGAAAGGCCATAGTGGTATTTCAGAAACTAAAACGTATTGGAAACACTAGCTGGGGTCTGAGTTACTCGACCCTCAGAACAATCTATAGAGCCACTTTTGAAGCAATAGTAACATACGGTGCTGTGATGTGGTACCACAGAGCCGAGCTGACTCGACATAAAAGGAGGCTCATCAGTGCTCAGAGGGCGGCACTGCTGACCGTTGCAAAAGCGTACAAAACAGTCCCTAATGAGTCGCTCCCAGTGTTGGTTGGAGTACTGCCAATTGACCTATTGGTTAAGTACAGGGGTCTCACGGTGGAGAGATCTCGAGTCGCGAGGCTGTGCAAAGATTCAAAGGACATGCTAATGGATGAAATCATGGACCAGTGGCAGCACAGATGGGATACATCGGAGAAGGGCCGATATACTCACGAGTTGATCCCAAGTATTNTACTGCCAATTGACCTATTGGTTAAGTACAGGGGTCTCACGGTGGAGAGATCTCGAGTCGCGAGGCTGTGCAAAGATTCAAAGGACATGCTAATGGATGAAATCATGGACCAGTGGCAGCACAGATGGGATACATCGGAGAAGGGCCGATATACTCACGAGTTGATCCCAAGTATTAGAGCCAGAATGGACTGCAAATGGATATCCATAAACCATTACAGTATGCAACTGTACACTGGTCATGGAAACTTCAAAGCGAAGCTGCATGGCTTCGGACTCGTGGGATCTCCACTGTGTGACGTATGTGGAGTCGACGACACAGTCCAGCACGTAATAATGGAATGTCTGAAGACTGAAGACACCAGGAGCTGGCTGGAAGTCGAGATGGAAGAAAAGGGCATTCACTTAGATATGGAAAATGTACTGACGAACAAAGTTCTCAACAAACTTTGGAATAAATTCGCCACAAGAATTGGCAAAAGACTAGAGGAGTACGATATTTGGCAAAGAGATCAAATTTCTGATGACCCATAAAGGGGTACTCAGGTAAAGGCTTCATAAAAAGTAAGTCGGAGTATCTCTGATTGGCGAGGAGGACAGGTTTTAAGAGAAAACCGGTAGATAAACTGAGTAACGGCATCAAGAAAGTGAATGGCCCGAAGAGACCAAGAGGAGAAAGTGCCGTGCACTGTCTTACTCATCCGAGTACAGTTGCAGAGCGGGAGGATGGAGGGTGTGTTGGCCTTCGGGCCTTAAAACCTGGCGCTCGGGAGGAACTGGAACTTCCCCTGGGGTGCACGGTTTTTGGTTATGCGGACGACGGACTGGTTCTTGTGGCAGGCAACTAAAGGAGAGACCTGGAGGAAAAAGTATCCCGTATAATGGAAAAGGCCTGGGAATGGGATAAAGAAGTTAAATTGGAATTCTCAATTGAGAAGACAAAAACCATGTTGGTTAAGGGGAAACTGCAAAGAACCCCGACTGTGCGTTTCGGGGGTAGCCCAGTCAGTTATGTACATGAATTTAAATATCTGGGAGTCATCATGGATGATAAATGAGCTTCTTGAGACATGTAGAGTATGTGTCACGGAAGGCGGTGGTGGTATTTCAAAAACTAAGAAGGATAGGCAACACCAGATGGGGCTTTAACTATGGTACCCTGCGTACCATATACAGGGCGGTGTTCGAAGCTATCATCTCGTATGGATCTGTAATGCGGCACCACCGTTCCGACCTTTCGTGACATAAGAGAAATCTCATTAGTGAACAGAGGGCTGCGCTGCTGACTGTCACAAGGGCATATAAGACTGTACCTAACGAGTCTCTCCCGGTTATTGCTGGTGTGCTGCCTGCAAACCTACTGGTCAGATACAGGGGCCTCGTGGTGGAGAGATCTCGCGCTGGCGGGCTTACAAGGGAGGAAAAGGAGGCTGTGTATGAAGATATAATCTCTGATTGGCAATCAAGATGGTCCAATTCCAACAAAGGGAGGCAGACATACGAGCTCCTCCCGGACATAAGAACGAGACTAAGCAGCAAATGGATAAGCACAAATTGCTATAACATGCAACTAATAACTGGGCATGGAAACTTCAAAGCAAAATTGCACAGTCTGAGGCTAGTGGAGTCTCCTCTCTGCGAGGTCTGCGGTGTTGATGACACCGCACAGCACGTGTTAATGGACTGTTTAAAAACAGAAGACCTAAGGGAAGCTTTAAGAGAGAAATGTGAAGAAATGGGCATTCACTTGGAAGCAAGAAGAATAATGGAAAACAAACAATATCATAGGATATGGACAGATTTCGCCACCAAAATTGGTAGACGGCTTGAAGATTTCGATAAATGGAATCGGCGAAATTCTGATGACCCATGATAGGGTACTCAGGTAAAGACTTTAAAAAGGAAAAGTCGGAGTACTTTTGATTGGCGAGGACAGGTTTTTAACAGAGAAAACCGGTAGAATACTGAGTAACGGCAAGAATGAAAAGAGAATGGCCCGAAGAGACCAAGAGGAAAGTGCCGTGCACTGCCTTACTCACCAGAGTACAGTTGCAGTGCGGGAGGATGGAGGGTGTGTTGGCCTTCGGGCCTTAAAAACCTGGCACTCGGGAGGTCGCTGGTTGGATCGCGGCCCTTTGCGTTGGGGATCGTTTATCCGAAGTGGTTTCCTATCCCCCACGGTGGCCTCGTGGTTAGTGCGCCAGCCTTCCTTCACTACGACCGGAGCTCGATTCCCGGCGGGGTCGCACTCTGGTTTCAACATGTGGGGAACGTGGCGGGCGTTGCCGTTGACCGGTGGGTTTTCTCGGGGTGTTCCCCTTTTCTCCGTCCTTGCATTCCCGTCGTCGCTCTTTCTTATGATCTGATCTCATTTTACCTTATAGAAATGACGGGCACCACTTGGAAAGCCTGTCTCCACGGTCGGTGTTACTCCCGCCGTAGGGTGCATGTCTACATACAACCAGCGTAATGGCGCAGTGATATTGATCTCCATCGTGTAATTGGAAACACGCCAACTTACGATGCGAAGGGTTCCGGGTTCGAGTACCTGGTGAGGAATGGGTATTTTTGCGTGCTATTGCACGGGTCAGCCTCTATGGGATCGTGTTACGTCAATAATCTGTCAAAACAATCAATTAATTGTAAATAAAGGCAGAGAGGGGGACACGGGTTAGATTCCAGGTCCGGTCATCCAAATTTCAGTTAAATAAATGGTTTCCCTTAATCACTCCACGCGATTGCTGGGATGGTTCCAAACTGCAGGCCATGCAAATAGGCGCACTATAAAAAGGATGTGTTTAATAAAGTGATTCGAATATTTATGCCTTATTATTAGCGACCCGGTGAACCGAATTCGTTGTTTGAAGTGTCGTTTAATAGGTTTTCGAAGGCTCCCGTGCGATTGGAATTGTGTCTAATTACTTAGCTGTAGGCGAGACGTCAAACCCTACTACCTACCTCTAAATACGCATTATTATCCATCGCTATTCAAGTAAATGCCGTTGCAGTTCCTTGAGAGGGCGTGGAACATATGTTAATGCTAAACACGTCAATTGCAGAGTATTTACCAAGTTTGTGAGCTAATTATTTTGCCAGGTTGACGCAGTTCTATCAAGTCATTTTTCACCCCCGTAAACGTGTATTTTACATTGTGACGCAAGATAACATATTTGAGGCATCATATTTGCTCTCAAATATAGCAAAATCGGGGTATGGTTGTGTCGGGGACATCGCCGTAGGAATTACATGAATACGTCTGCATCAGCGGGTAATATCTTCTTTTGGGACATGGGAACGGAATGAAAGTAACGAAATGGAAATTTAACTTTTATAACTTAACTCGACGTATCTAGATGAGATCTTCCGTTTGTCACCAAAATCAGCGCGCTGGCGCATCTGAGTCCGTTATCTGGGATTGCCATTTTATTTTTTTGTATTGGCTTACAATATCCTGAAAACTTAATTTAAAGTGTTTTAAATGTATTATTTATTTTATTTGTTTATTTATTTAATTAATCGCACATTAGAATAAAATTTAGGTGAGCATCGATATGTAACTTAAAATAAAGATCATGATGGCTGCTATTTCTTCAGAGAAATGGTAGTGTCACACGTGGACTCCCTCACTGGGTGCCGGCTCTGTGTTACCTGGTTGAGCGCGGTCCAGCGCTATGGGGCCCACCTCAACCCTCCCCTCCCCTCCCCCCAGGGCAGATTCGCTCGCTGCTCTGTCGTCCGGCGGCCGGGAGAATGATTGACAGCCGACCTGGCTGGCGTCGCAGCCCCTCCTACGTGCTGGAGGAGTCGACGATGTGGTAGGATGAGCAAGAATATTCTGGTATGCAAATCCCTCGGCGCGTCGCGACATTTGGAAAAAAAAATCTGAGCTTTGGCTGACTATATATATATATATATATATCACTGCAGCTGGAGGGTCAGAAGTAGTTGTGGTAGCCATCTGGCTGAAGTTAGGTCATCAAGCTAAGTCTGGTGCATCGGGGGGCATCGGCGAAGAGGACGGACGACGGCGGAGGATACGAGACTACAGCAGGCGAGGTGTTTGTGGTGTGAACGGACGAGAGTGCGTGATACCCGACGAGTAGACTGCAAACTGTACATGAAGGGCGCTCGGAGATCTCTAGAACATTTCGAACTGGTGGAATCTGAACTGAACTAAGGTAGGACTGTATGAACACGTGATACGGACTTTATTGTAAATATTGGAACTGTCAACTATGGGCATATAGTTTATGAAATAACCCAATTGACATTGATACACTGTCTATTGGGACCGATGTTAGTTATTTGATTACATTAATTTCTTTGAGGTAGTTTTAAATTGTATTAATTAAATAGAATTAATTGTAAATATCAAGTGATAGCCATTTATTGTGATCTATTAAGTCGAGAGTATTTTGTTTTTACAAACACCACGTTTGTAAATAAATTAGAACATTTATATGAACTCTTTTATTTAATTGAGACCTCCATTCCTTAAAGAACCTGGTTGAGCCCACTGACTTTTATAAATTGTAACAATACGTTGATGTGTGCAGTTAGTCTTACTACCAGACAAGTTTATGAATTGAATACGCCTTAAAATAAGGCCGACACACGGGGTAACAGGACGGAAATGTCGGTGTAACGTTAGTAGGTTGGTCCGTCCTGCCACTATAACTTCGTTAATAATAACACGATTGAAATAAATTTGGCATAGTTATATCGGGTACACGACCACGGTGCGAGCAGTACCTCGAGTTGGCGCCGCCCACGCGCGAGGGGCGGGTGGGGGCCCGCGACCTCTGTCCGCTGTCTAGACGTGTGCGAAAATTTCCAAACACCATATCTCGCGACTCCGATGTGCTAGCGCGCTGATTTCGGTGCCAAACGAAATACATCGTCCACACCTGCCGGATTTGAGCCATATAAACCAAGTGTAAATTTCATTACTCATTCGCATACCCCCAAAGAAGATATTACCCACCAACGCAGACGTTTTCACGTGAAAACCACGTCCGTGTTCCCGATACCGTATTTTTTTTTGGAAGAGGAGTTTCTCGGGCTGGCAAGGTCGGGCGAGACAAGAGCCGCACATGCGTTATAGCGCAGCGGACCGGTCGAGCTAGCAGCTAGCAGGCGGGCGGTGCGGCAGGGACACTGCCTTATTAGTCCGCGCGAGCGGCCCAAGGACACGCGCGGTGACGTCACAGGTGTCGCCGCCTCGTCGGCTGTCTCCAGCTCCAGCGGCCGCCCGGCGCTGATGGCTTCGTCACCGGCCGACGGCGCAATCTGCCGCCAAATGCGGGCATGGACGGGCCACGTGTCCCGCGGCAGTTAGGCCTGGACCTGTGGACGCGGTACGTGCCGGCAGATGCCGCTAGAAGAAGAAAGCCTGAGAAACCGAACTCTAGCTGACAGGGATGCAACTGCAGCGAATTAAAGCACGGTAGTTCCATATTATAGTCTGACTCCAGACTTTGATGGGATCTGGCCGGTGTGCACAGCATGGATTACCCTAACGACTGAAGTGGCTAAAATGCCTGATGTGGCTTTGCGGCTGAATAATAACTAGTGCTGGGCGCTGTATGTTGCTCTGGATTGTAATCCTGACCTACCTGTAAGGCATAGGCACAGGAGACTCGACTGCCCACACCCTGTATAATACAGTACAGATAATAATAATTAAGATTTGTACTCAGTGTCTGAGCGTTCCGACCTCAGAGCACGTCTCGGAATTGTAGAATTCGTGGTGCGAGGTGAATGTTATGGGATCCGCCAGTATGAATGATGGTTAAAGGACAACAGAACCCCTAGTCAGCTGAAAGATTCCCTATTCGACAAGGAAGTGAATCGACATGTCGGTAGACAGGCAGGGCTTAACGTCTCACGACAGCGACTTCATAGAAAAGGCAAGTTGCTTAGAGAAGCAGCAGCAGGGGAGGGATCGGCCACGGGATGTATTTTTTTTAGGTAGTATGTACTTTTTTTTTGTAAAACATACATTTTAAAAATTCCTTGCAAACTGACTATACATGTTATGGAGATATCTCCACTGTAGGGAACCTCTCCTAAAAAATTCGGGAATAATACACTTTGTTTGAAACGCCTATATTTAAAATTATCGCACTGAAGCGAAATTCCCTTAACACGGGATTTCCTATTTAAATTTCGCAGCTGCCGGCCGGTAAGCAGTGCCCTCGATTGAGCACTCGAGAAATCAACCTTTGCAAAATGTCACTGCCCCCATCTACCTTCGTGTATTCTAACCGGCACACTAGCTTGCATGCACCCAGGTAAGTTACTAAGGACGGAGGGTAAGTAGTCCCACGTCTTGACGTTGGAATTTGAACTGTTTGGCAAAGGTTTGTGGATACTGAAAATAATTATTTTGTTTTGCGGATTTTTTAAATTCATGTAAGTATAAGAATAAGCAATTTTGTAAAATATCTGCTTTATTTAACTATTCCAAAGTTCCACTTGACCGACGCATGAATAAAGAGATCGGGCCCATTGGAGTGTTATTTTTACGTATGGCGGAGGAATACACAGTGCGCACACAAGTAAATCTTAAGTAGGGTTTTCAAAAGTGCTCAGTTTACCGTGAACAACGTTTAAGGAACTATTTCAGCATCGCTGGAGTTATTTCGGGAACCCATGTGAAACAGAATTCAGGATGGCCAGACCGGGATTCGAACCCGCGTCCTCTCAAATGCGAGTTTAGTGTGTTACCAATGCGCGACTCCACTTTTTTTGCTATAATAGGAGTTTTATTGGACCTGCATACACCCCCATTTTAGCCGGAGGTAACTAACTGCTAGTGTACCGTACTAACGTAAACTCAATACACGCACTCACATTTTGTTTGACCCGTGATTATAACCATAAACATCGGTTTCCGAAAGCGTCTTAAGATTCGGATCACAACCACCTTGGTGCGCACTCTTTGATTTGATCACAAACCATTTTACAACAGATCTCGAACCATCGCGTGTTCGGCATCTTTGCCACGTGAACACGATGCCCCAGCTCGCGTAGAACCAGCGAAGGCGGAATGAATATAATTATGAACAAAAACGGGAAGACTTTGAAATGAATAATAATGGCGTGTGGGGAGTGCACCCAGGGCAAGGCGACACCCTCCGAGTGACGGTCTTTCCAGCTGGGACCCGTAGGTGACCGTCATCCCCGGACATGACAGAAATGAGACCCTAGAACGGAGCGGCGCTGGAATGCAAGGGCGGGGGAAACGGGGAGTACACCGAGAAAACCCGCCGGCAAGCGGCATCGTCCAGCACGATTCCCACATTCGAAGATCCGGGAGTGAACCCGCCGGGGATCGAGCCCGGATCGCCGTGGTGGGAGGCGAGCGCCCTGGCCACTGCGCCACCGCTGCCCCCTTTGAAAGGAAGAAACGGCATGCAAAAATTACTCGGCACAGAAACAAATGGAAAGCAGCAATCAAACTTCCATTTAACTCTGTCCTACGAGTGAGCAGTACAATACGTCGCTTCAGGTGGTTGCGGTAGAAGGGCTTTGGATGTTGTTCAGTACGTTCATGTATTTCCTCCTCCAGGAATAATATACAGTAGCGAAAGCAATTAGAGGGGAGAATTTCTCCTGGTATACCAAAAAGTACTGTTTGGTGTTGCATCACGCTTCAACCGCACGGGAAGCAAGCTCATGCGCAAGCCTGCCGTTCTACCCGCACTAAATAAATGTACGGCAACATCCGCCACGGCACACTCCGAGGACTGGACTACCAGTTTTGGATTGTCTTGTCGATGCAGTCGAAGCATCTGCCAATTCCCCGTCGTGGCTGCCTCGACGCTTGTTCTTACACAGTAACGCACGGCAAGCTCACACATTCGGTATCTCAATTTACGGAAATGGGTGAGTTGGATGTTTTCCAGATTTCTTGCTTGAGTTGTATGTTATTTTTTTAAGTTTAACGGGAATGGTGTGGTGAAACAGAATTCGGATTTTCGATTGGATGCCCATTGCCTACGGGGCCGCTGTGGTGTAGTGGTTAGACTGCTCGCCTCCCACAACGGCGAACGATCACATTGCAGTTTCAGAATGCAGGGCGCTCGCCGTAGCCGTTATTTGAAACAAATTGATGGCGATCTTAATCATATAGCCGTGAAATTTATATTCAGTCGGATTGCTTTAAAATAGGACAAAGTCAAATAATATTGAAAATGATAGCTAATAAATATTGTGTGAAGGAGTGTTCACGACTTACAACTCGACAAAAAAAAAATATCATGAGCAATTTTTTAAATAGAATTATATTCCATTCTATATTTGAACGTTCGTACGTTATAACGGGGCATTAGTTAAGTTTTAGCATAGGCTCTACGGTAGTGTTTATGGTCGTGAGTTGAAAATCCCTTGAAAATACACGCCTCAAAGGAAGTTTTGCGGCACCTGTGATTGGTTGCACATGGAGGATGCTCGCTTGGACAGTCGGTGCATTGCAAAAATATGTTCGTCAAGTCTGGTTTGGTATTCTTGACAGGTAGTGTGTGATTAGGTGAAATATCTTGAACATACTCCAATGCTACACTATCACGTCACGGAAAACCAAGTCAAAGACATGTAAACAAACAGCCAAGAGTGGCTGTAGCCAAAGTATATGTTAAATAAATAAAAAAAAACAAAACAAAAAAATACAGAACGAATAATCAAACTTAAAAAAAAAAACCCCCAAGTAGGCCTACAACACAATGATGAGACAGACCAGCAACCTAGTAACTGTACTGATCACAGAGAACCTACGAAGCTGTCACCACACACCTTTCTCGCATAGAGACGCCTTTATGTTCCTTGCGCTGGCGTTCCGCGCATAGGACAGCGCGAAGAACGGCTGTTCTGCGCAGGTCATCTCGTACCTTGCACTCCGTAGTTACACCGGGAGCGCGAAGAACGGCTGTTATGCGCAGGTCGTCTCGTACCCCGCCCTCCGTAGTTACTCCGACTGTACGCCAGCCTGGATGGGCGACTCACTGAGGATTAGGAAAAGCACGAAGAACAGAGACAGGCGGAAACTCGGCTGCTGGTGTCCTCAGCTGAACGTATGCGTGGTGAAATTTACCGTACGCCTTACACCTTAAAATTTTAGATTTGCATTTAATTGTAATATTTTTTTGGTAGGGAACGTGAGACGTCGTGGTGTATTATGATGATATGGCTCTGGTAATACAGGCTTTGAGCCGTCACGCTCACGGGCCAAGGAAGGCGGACTAGACCAGTCTCCAGCGTGAGTCGAACCGTGTTCCAGTTGCCACTTGTTAACAAACTGGTTAGATAACCAGTTTTGTCTGCAACCTCCAAGACGTATTTTTTAAATTGTAAGTTTTGCCGACTTTAAATGTAGAATACTCAAACAACATATGTTATTGCAGAAAAAGCAGTTTGGTTGCAGTTTGGAGTCTTTATAAATATATTTTTAATAATGTTGAAAGTGCTCTAAACATTATTTTAAGGAAGATACGTAANATGTAGAATACTCAAACAACATATTTTATTGCAGAAAAAGCAGTTTGGTTGCAGTTTGGAGTCTTTATAAATATATTGTTGATAATGTTGAAAGTGCTCTAAACATTATTTTAAGGAAGATACGTAATTTACTTTAAGACGGTCATTTTATTTTGTTTTTAAATTATTATTTTATTTTTATTTTTTTCTGGTATTAACCAAGTCATGGATTACAACAGACAGCAGCATTGCATGCTAAACAGTTGACTGCTGAGTTCCAATTAAAAACCTGCAAAATTAAAAACGCTAATTACGAAAAATGAAAACCAAACTAACTGGAACACAGCCCCAGTTTGTGTGTACCGAGTCGGTAGTCAAGTGATTATAATAACAGAGCAACCCCCCCCCCC
>NQII01000543.1:136992-152300 GCA_002778355.1 Clitarchus hookeri | reverse complement strand
CCAGTCACCCCCCTGAAGCCGTTGTGTAACACGTTTACGACTAGAAGAGAAGAACAGGGGGAGGCGTGCCAAATGCATGTGCATGCATGCCCGGCTGCCGTGATTCCACACCGCCCACTGCCAACGGACCTCTGCACGCGCCGCATTGGTTGCCAGAAGCTCAGGCCGTATCCCAATTAGCCTGGCTTTCGTTTTTTGGAATGTGTTTATTTTCAATTTTGTAAGGTTTTTAATTGGAACACCACGACAGTCAACTGTTGACCATGCAACGCTGCTGTGGGTTGTACACTACTACTTGGCTGGTACCAGGTATATGTGAAATTATTTGGAAACCAAAACCCCGCGGAGTTTTCATCATTAACCACATATCTTCTTAAAACTATGTTCGAACAGTGTTTAATTTTTAACACCGTAAAAATTAAATGACAAAGACGTCAAACTGTTTTAAACGATAGTAAGATAATGAACATGTACAGAATGTCAGTTAATTCGCAGATACGGACTGCACCACGCGAATATGTGACCAAAACTAAGTAGGAAATGCTACTTGGTAAAAATACATAAGACCCTTCGTTTACGAGAAAAACGACATGAATGGTCCAGAAACCATTGTAACAAACACGTGGTATTCCAATTAGGTAAGGGTGCGGTGATGCGGCGATGCTGCAAGTAATATGTCGTCGTAAGGCATACGGCAAGGGAATGAGCCGAGCACAGTAGTGACAGAGGCTACGGAGTTCACACGCAGTGAGTACTGGGACATGGCAGTGGCCATGTGTGCATCCGGCGGCCGAGCTCCGTGCATGCTGCATGCATCCAACATGCGGAAAAGTGCATTACTATGGGCAGAGCAAACTCCAAACACCTGTTATGACGTTTCGACGTTTTGTATGCTGGTGCTGTATGCTGTGCTTAACGAGAAATAAAGTCATTTTTATCTACTTTAATGTCGTTTTTATATTAAAACTAAGGGCCTTCCGCTTATTTGCCAAACAATATTTCCTGCTTAGTTTTGATCACAGATTCGTGTGGTGCAGTCCGTATTACCTGACATCCTGTATCAATAATTATATAATGAATATTTCGGCATCTTCCTTTAAATGGTTATTTCCTGAGCTAAACATATGCGTTTATTACAATAACTTATGTTGTATGCGTATTTTACATTCAAGATAGGAAGAACTGGCGGTGATTAAGTTATTTGTAAGTTTCGAAGTTGGCAAAATGTAAAACGCAAATTACACAAATACGTCATCGATTTTGCAGGCAAAAGCGGTGGTGTAGTGGTTAGACTACTCGCCTCCCACCTTGGCGAACCGGGTTCGATTCCCGGTGGTGTCGCTTCTGGATTTTCGCGTGTGGGAATTGTGCCGGACGATGCCGCTGATCGGCGGGTTTTCTCGAGGATATCATTTTCCCCCTGCTCTTTCATTCCGGCGTTGCTCCATACCTCTCAAGATCTCGATGTTAAAAGCTGCCCAAATCTCTTCACACTCGCTTATTTGTTTTGTTTCTAAAATTATTTTTGTTTGCATGGCCAGAATAAGTAGATAATTACCACATATACGTTTGACGGGGAACTGCAGAATTTACATTTATACAGAATGATTCACAAGGAGTGACCGCCACTCACAGGGCTTATTCCTTACATCATCTGGAGCAAAATAAGCCATATAAATGTGTATCCTATTCCCAATATTGGAAAGGAGTTTTCAAAACCATTTCAGCATCAGTGTGTGGCGTGGTGTCCTACACGATCAGCTGATTGGGCCATTCATTTTCCCGGGACGCTTACTGGTGTGGCGTATCTGCAATTTTGCAAGAATAACTGTAGCTCTTACTTAGGATATTCCGTTAGCAGTGACGTCTAATGATCGTCCAGCATGATGGTGCACCTCCTCACTTCCGCCGTGCTGTGGTTGAACACTTATGTGCATTTCCCTGAGAGATGGATAGGACGAGGTGGTTCTCACCCCTGGCTTGTTTACCAAAGTACTTCACAAACACGTGTGGAACTACTTGCGAGTATCATACATGCCGCTACAGAAATCAAAGTCAGCTACGTAGAGCAACACGTGAGCTTCATAAGCGTGCGGCCAAGTGTATGGAAGTAGACGGAAACAATGTTGAACATCTTTTGTACGCTCGTTAGACGCAATTGTGAAGCTCAACTGTAAACAATACGGTCTGATAGTACATCACTGTATTTACTTCTGAAGGTGTTTTTATTTTATTCGTCATTTTTCAAATGTTTCGAATTACTCTGTAAATATTGGGAATAGGACCCACATATATTACATATTTTGCTCCAAATGATATAAGGAATAAGCCCTGTGAGTGGCGGTAACTCCTCGTGAATCACTATGTATAAAAACATTATTAGGTGGAACTTTTAATCAAATTAATGTCGTCTATCCAAAGCTTTCAATCACCTGTCAGTGTTTGATCTTTCAGGTACTTCACTGTCCACCGAACTTCAGTAGAAGTTAGTATTCTGTTTTCAGCGTCACCGAGTTTTTCAGCAATATCAGAGCATCAGCTGACGATACTGTCATTGCTAACCATAGCGTGGTCTGTCAAATGTGGTTTTTCGCTGTTATCAGGCGGTTTTATCGACTATGTTATACGTACTGGTATTGTATTATGTTAAGACGAAAATAGTGGCAATCTGTTGTGGGCACACGCTTGTGTTTCTCTTCCGTTTGAGAAGTTACGTAACAATGTTTTAAATGGTAAAAAGTATAAGATATAAACAACACGTGTTACTAAAAGTTGGTAGCAACACGTGTTACTAGAAGTTGGTAGCAACACGTGTTACTAACACCAGTGTAAACGCGTATTTACAGTTATTTTCCGCGCCCGAGGCCCCGAAGCTTTGTGAGCTCTAAGGTCGAGTCTTGCTCGTCCACCACTTGCTACATCGCCTCTTACCACACAACGTGCTTAACTTTCCGTTGGCGACTTGCCTGGACGCGAGACTGTAATTTTGTGGCGCGCTAATAAAGATAACAGTATAATGCGTGTCTAAAGACAACTCTGAACTTTCTGCATCGAAAATGTAGAAGCTAAAACTGATTCTGAAAATGCCCGTTTTAGCCACCTTCACGCCAAAAAAAAAAAAAAAAAAAGTACTTGGAGTTCGGCACGAAACGTTTAATTGTTTTCTGTGTCCAGACACCACTACAGCATGTTGAACTGTTTTTGAATGATCAGTTCTCTACTTCACGCCCCAGACAGCGGAGCTCTTTAAGTGCACAAAAACACCTTGCCAAATGCATTATAGTCTAGTCATTGTTTCTTCTCACTTTTCGAATCAAACCTTTGAAAAATCAGCTCATGTATGACGTGTTCGGTTGTTTCTTATGCCGTGTATCACAGGCGTTTTATACGTCTGTCAAGATAACATTGCTTTATTCTTGGTTAAATTGACATTTTACTTATGTTTCATCTATAACTTATAATATTTCACTTACAATTAATTCGAATAAAAACAGAGAGAAAATAGGTTTGTCAGTAATGCCTAGTAAGAAACAGTTCTTATGTAAAATATTATTACACTGAGTGCGCACGAATGCGGTGCGTTGTCCCTTTGGTGTAATTTTCTAGACTCGGTTAAGCTTTGTTTGCTAGAGGCGCAGGAATATCGCGGAAATAGAACTTAAGCTGGGCTTCAGAAAAGTTGGACGTAACCGTGAATGGGCTGAAATTTCAATGTCCACATACTTAGACACTGCACTACGATTGAGAGTAGAGGGGTTTACGCAATAAAAAACCTTAGGCAGTACGCAATAAACAGTGAACAGTTGACTCCCAAAACCCATCTGTCACAGTAGCGATGCTGCTGCTTAATTTCGACCAATAGAAACACATCCTAGTGGGTGCTGTATTCAATCAAAAGGAAACCATTGTTTACTTATTCTTTTTTTTTTTTTAACAGGTCAGTATAAATTAATATTGTGGTGCATAATTTAGAATAAAAAAAATTTTATATGTTAATTTTAATGTGTGCTTTTCGGTAATTGGCTAAACTTATAAGATTTCCAAAATATTTCCACTGCAGTAAGCATAGCAACTGTGCTGTGTTGGTCTAGGTTTGAGTCAATGCGTTGGAGAAATTTCTACCGCTTGCTTCTTACTAAGTTATTTACTGCGTAAGCCCGTTAAATAGTGTACACGGTAAAATATGCACTTTCGAAATCAATATTTGCAAATAAAAAAAAATTCACAATGGTACGCAGGCTTCTAGTTACGTTGGTAGGAATTGAATGCAAATAGTTATAATATTTGACGTATTGCAAGTGTAATGTAAAAATTTATGGCTTACTGATGTCAACGTTTCATGTTTTATACATATAATAACATAATTAGCATATTATCAACACTCTTGCTTCCTTAAAAACTCCACGATTTCATTTGGATGGCGCACGAATTAAGCGAGTTGTGTCCACGGCACTGTTAATCTTCATAAGGTGAAAGGATACAAGGTGAGAAGAAAAGTATATCCTTAGAAGCGTTTCCAAAAGTGCTTAGTTACCCGTGAACAGTCTACAAACACGTGGAACTGCCTTTAGGATCTCGCTGCCAACTTCATTGCCACCATGTCATTACGCGTGTTCGTTAGTTGCAGTTAGAAGCAAGGATTTTTTTCACCAGTTACTAAAATGGAGGGCAACAAACAGTTGAATGTTTTATTTTTGGCGATAATTGAGAACGTGTTTCAAATTGGCGACACCGCACTCGTGACTCGATTTTATATAATTTCCAATTATTTAAAACATATGATTTTACAATGTGTAGTTTCGTAGAGAGAGTTTAGGTGGGCTCTAGTGTGGCCATTTTTAGGGATTTTAGCTCGTGGGGTGGTTCAACGTGTGCAGCGATGTGCAGAGTGGACTCTGAAAGGACTGNCCCCCCCTTTTTTTTTCACGTCGTAGTAGAAGTGCAGATTTTTAATATACGTTTTAAATCGTTCGTGTGTTTTTCATTTGTTATATTTTAACAATATTTCAGTGGTGCGTGGGGGAAACTCTGAAAATGACTGTAGGAGCGAATGTGCGTGCTAGACTAGTTATTAGCTACGCACTGGCACAAAACAATAATTATCAGTTTGAATTTGCCAGGACTTGACTGCCTGCATGTTAATAGCTAGGCTTGGCTTGAGCAGTGTTGCGAGATGCAGAACTTCTTCCGGATTTGATAAAAGTTTCGCCAAACTGTTTTATTCTGGACGTCACGCATCGAACATCCAGTGTCTTTTAAAGCGATTTAAACGATTCGAGATGAAGTGAAGGTTTGCTACTTTAGTTTCTGTGTACGTGAATGTATGTACCCGTTCCGTTTGTAATACATCTTTTATTCGCCTCCTGGCGCTGAACTTCTGGAAAGCTGCCATCGCAGTAGCCAGTAGCTTAGACGTCCCAACAAACTAAGTGTTGGACGGCCTTGCAGAGTGTTATGAGCCTGGGTGGCTCATAACTCTCTTAGGAAAGGTTAAGTTTAAGGAAAACAGGATAAGCTCAGATAATTAAAAGGATTGGTTGAAATGATTAATAAAGACTTTACTTGATCTAAAGTTAGAAAAGTATACAATGATATTCAATTAAAGTTAAATCTAACGGAAGTGAAAGGGAAGGACTTAAGGAAGGTTGTTAGTTAAGAAGGAGGATCACATATAAAGGAAGGGAACTTACCCCAACCTCGCACCCGGACCCTCTGACGGAAACGGCCTAAGGAACAGCCGCTGTCTGGTCTGATGTTCGTAGTAGACGACGCCGGTCCTGGTCGTTGACGTCTATTTCACACTTCTCGCCCCACCACGTGACCGTGACGAACTTTGCTCCGATTGGTTCCCTTAGTGCTTTGGAGGTGGGCTGTTTCGGTTTTTGTGTTGCTACCCTGAAATGCTCTTGGATCAGCATCTTCGCTGTTGCCGGGCGTCTTGTGTGAATGCCCCGTCGACTTGCTGCAATCATTCTTAATCTGATGTTTTTATACTCAAGCAGTTTTGCGGCGTCTTCGCGCCATTATTCTGTCGTGTCTGCAATCGTTCTGGCTTGGCGTTAGTGAACTCTGTGGCGCCTTTTCTTCGGTTTTGCTTGGTTAGGAAGTTTGAATGGGACCAATCATAACAGGAGGATACATACGACCCCTTCCCGATTTCCCCAAGAAAACATAACGACGTCTGCCTACACCCCTTTGCAACGAACGTAAACAAAGGAAACCTTCAATGATATTTCAGGCCTCTCTCAACATTCATAGAGTTATAATGTTAACATTATCGTTTACGTAGCACGGCGATGCACAGACAGGCTAAGGTCCTCAAGGAGCAATCGGCAGTCGAGTATTCGGCCGCCGGCAGTCAGATATGTGCGTCCGAATGGGTTTTCACAAATAGCAGTCGTGCAGTCGGGTACGATTCGGGACTCTTTAATTTCTTACTGGTGAGGCAGGACTTTAGAATAATTCTGCAGAATGAAGTGAGGGAATTAGTCTTTGGCAGCGATGAGTTTGGACTTAGAAATTAGAAGTAAAGAACTTTGTTTCTGGCGGAAGTGCGTTGGGACTTTGTATTTACTCACTGGGACAGTGGACGCCAAGAGTTGAACTCAGTTTCGGGACGAGGGATCGTACGACTTAGTTTCGGCATGCCTCGAATGAGTGAACTGTGGGACTTAAGTGCTGGATACTTTGAGTGGAACTTAGGCTCGGGACGAGTAAACGAGGGACTTCGCTTGATGCCCAGAGTGTAACTTAGCCTCTAAAACTGGTGAATGCGGGACTTTTTACTGAGAATGAAGGATCCGGGACTTGATTTGTGGAAGTAGTTGGTGATTGGGAACGCTGGGAAAATTCAAGAGTAAGAATGAGATCGTTTACATGACTGTAAATTGTTGTGGATATGCATGAGCACTGCCTGCACCCTAGGATGTATTGGTGAGGGCAATACCCTCGGCTCTTGGTGTGGTGTGGATGTGTGTGGAAATACATGTGTTCGGGAATTGTCCATGGTGTAGTTTGGTGGACTACGACTCGTCTCTCTAATCCATCCCAGGCTTGCTCTATAGGAGTCATGTTCGCTGGCTGTGGTGGATATCTTCATCTTCAAGAAACTCATCCAGCAGGTTAGTTCGATACGCGTGTGCATTGCCGTCCACGAAGTCTGAGCCGACTGCGTCTCTGCAAAGTCACATATTATGTTGCAGTACCTCGTCTCTGTGCTCCTGTACAATAACAGCACCTCCGACGAAGATGCGCAGCTCCGTACGCCCATCGAAGACGACGCCTGCCCACACCATTATTCCACCAAACTGGCCCTCTTCCACGATATTCTGGCATTTATTCGTGCTCCAGGTTCTCTCCAGATGAATGTGTGACGGGAATCGTTTCGCAACCTGAATCCGGACTCGTCTGTGAAGAGCACGTTCCTCCATTAGTTGAGGGTCCAATTGAGATGCTGCTGACTTCACTGTAAACGGGTTCTTCTGTGCACTATTTGAAGTGGGACACACACACTACTGTACGACTGGCAAAGAGACCAGCTGCCATGAGTCTCCTGCAGACGGTCTGCCGAGATGCACCTGCAGGCTCCGAGAACGTTTCTCTTGCAGGTGTTGTCTTGTTGCGAAGTTGTTACTTTTGGACGAGCTTGCACTGGCCTACGATGAACATCGCCTGCGTCTCGGAACGTCCGCCAAAGCCTGAAAATCACACTTTGTGATCCGTTCATGGCTACCGAGACTTCAATCAGTGTCTCACCTGCTTCCACGATTTCCGATGATTCGTCCCTTTAAAAACGGGCCCAACTTACGTGTTTGCGCCATGTTATCACTGTATAGTGTCCATTTTACCACAAGATTACCCTCCGACCACAATGAAAACACAATACAGAATAAGACACTCTTGGTCGAAAACATTATTTCGTTTACCTTTCGTTCACGAGCATATTTGAGGCTGACAGTGCCCTTGCCTATGCACATAAGACGAGTTGCACTCCTTGATAAATATTTACGGTCATCGTACAACTGTCCCCTTTCCATTTTTCTAGTTTTCTTATTAGACACTAGAGTATATCAACGGGCTCGTATCCTCTGCGCTCACGGAACCGAACTGACACGCATCCTTTACGTGGCTCTTAGTTTTATGGATAACCTTATGTACAATAATTCGTCTCGATGTAACCAAGTGCAGTGAAAAAGAATGTTTAACGCCCGGAAAGTTGAATATAGTATTAAAATTTATGTTAAAAACCAATAGTTATAATATTTAGAATCATTAATGACTTTGGAAATTTTCAGACACTCCACATTCCACCAGTTGAAAGGCGAAACACGTGGTGATGAGTAGGGGGTCTGAGGTTCCCATACCAATGGCACCTGAGCTAGCTCTCGGCGACTCTGAGGGGGTGTTGTTCGTCAAACGCTATCTCAATAGATGAAAATAAAAAGTCAGGAAAATCCATCCCTTCATCTTGGAAATGAACTGAGCGTGCAGCGGTGGTTTCCATTGCTTGTGTACACTGGCGACATGGATTGTTGTGTATTTTTAGTTTGCCAATAACAGGAAGCATGCACGTGTGTAGGTAATCATGGGTTTGGCGCAGACTGACTACCAGTCCTACCCCACTCCCCCCCCCTCCCCGGCTCAGCTCCTCCCCTACCGGGACTATTAATATTCGTCAGAGGGAGCGCTGGCGGGCAGCCAGCCAACCTGCGCCCGGGATGCCTGGACTCGCCATCCCACCGTTATAAATGTCACGCTAAAAGCTAGTGATGCGATCATCGGGTTATTGTGCGATTCGAATTAATCGATTACGGTTATTTTTTAATCGAATAAATAACCGGTGAAATAATCGATTGTTTTTTTATAATCCATGCATAACAATCGACGGCAAATACTGTATATTTCTATACATTTGTTTTAAACTCTTCTCTCCAAAAAATTTTCAGTTTATTTTTTATAATTTGTGCTGTATTGAAAAGCGAGTGAGGGGTTTCACAAATAAAATGGGTCCGAAACGTTGTTTCAAAAAACATATCTTGTAATTTTGAAGACTTTGTGTTTATTTGTGATAACCTATTATTTAATGGCGTAATCGTTTAGTAGTTACATATTATTCAGGTAATGTTTACAGAAAATAAACATCGTATTTATATTACGTACTTGCAAATTTGAAAATGTATCGTTTCAAGATTATATTTTATATTTTTAATAAATGTGAAACATGTAGATCTGCAATGTTTTGTTTTGTTTAAGTATAAAATGTTGAGAATTGTGAATAATCAAGTTGTTTGGAATTAATCGATGAATCGATTGTAATTAAATAATTGAACAATCGATTATTTTTCAAGCGATTATCCCACCCCGACTTCGCCATTCTCGTGCTTGATATCCACATACTGTCGATGACAAGGTTTCCTGGGGTCGCGTCTACAGCAGCCTGGCGCTCCGCCCAAGCGTCGTGGCGCATTACCAGATTCCGTAAAAGCTTGTGAGAAGTCTGCCGCAGCAGAGGTTACATTAGCTCAAATCTTGATAGTACGTATTAATGTTTCACAAAGTACGCGGCTAATAATGGCATTCCTCCCCCTTTTAATCATATAGTGTAATAAGGAGCTTAACGTAACGGGTCACGAGTGGGTAGGCACGTGCATATAAAGTATAAGTGTATGTCGTCGGAAATATTTACTGCATGCGAGGACCAAATATGCTTCGCTCGTTAGCTCTGCGAATGCTTGCTGTTGCTTATCTTACTTGCCTGTATTCTCTGTTGTAAAATATGGCGGGCTTTCTGCNCCCCCCCCCCCTGATGTGCTTCCAGCTGAGACAGTATCGTGTTGGGGCAATTTCTGTAAGCGTGCCAGCACTGCCAATTTGACAGCTGGTGTGTAAAGCTATAGTCTATTCACGGTTTCTTCACACTTTTTGAATCAAACCATTGAAAAATTACCCCATGTCTGACGTGTTTAGTTATTTCCTAAACATGTCATTTATCACAAGCGTTTTGTGCCTCTGTTAACATAACAGTATCTTATTTTTCATTAAAACTGTAGTTTAACTATATTTTCTTTATGATTTATAATATTTCATTTATAATAAATATGAAAGAAAACAGTGAGAAAATACGTGTGTTGGTAGCGCCTAGTAAGGAATAGTTCTCATGCAGAATATTATTACAACTGAGTGCGTACGAATTTGGCGCGTTGTCGTTTGGTGTAATTTTCCAGACTTAGTAAAGCTGAGTTTGCACGAGGCGGAAGAATATCCTGGAAGTAGAACTTTAGCAGGGCTTCAGAAAAAGTTTGAAGTAACCGTGAATGGATTATAGCAACGTGGCACGGGCGATTGCACGTAAAGATCTTCAGAAACGTTGCGCCTGGCCATGCCCCCACCACCGCCATCTGACACCCACGTGACCAACTCTGCATTCCTCCAGCAGGCTGCGAACCGCTCGGCACAGCCGGCACGCACGACGCTACACCGGAAGAGGAACCTTGAGCACGCGGAGTGGGCGCGCGGTCAGGTTGGGCGTAGGCGCGCGCGTGTGGGCCAGGGAGTGGGCGTTGTGCATGTGTGCGTGGGCGTGCGAGAGCACGGTGAGATCTCCCGCCGCAGATCTCGACCAACCAACGCGCCGACCGTCCGCCTTCTAGGCACGACTGACCGTGCGTCGGGGAGAAAACAGATTCCAGCTAATTGTCCTTATTTAGGCCGTCGTCCTTACAATGCCCTAGAGCGGTGTTTCCCAAAGTATGGGTCGCGACCCACTGGTGGGTAGCAGACTAAAGGTTGGCGGGCCCCGAAAAATATGATTTCGTACATAAATACATGCATGAGTTATAAATGTTATAATTTAGGACCTACACACGTGCAATGCGACTGTCAATCAGACGTAAAATACTACGCAGAGTACGCAGTGAATGCGATCCAAGCCGCCGTGGGGGTCGCATTGGAAAATCTGATTTCTTACAACCAAAATGATTTTTAAACTAAATTAGTAATAGAACACATTGTGTAATGCTGTTTGATTAGGCATATTTTTCATTAAAATTGTTCTTTAATACTTCAACTTTTAAAACTGTTTTATTAATCCTACTACCTTTCACTTCCTTACGCTACGTAATAAATACAATGTGAACATAATGGAACAGCGAAACGGTACGTTTCTCGCATAAGGCATTAAACTGAGTCATGAACTTTGGCATTTTTTTTAATGGGTCGCGGTTCATAGAACTTTGGGATTCACTGCTCTAGAGAACATAGAGTCGCTATCACGCTTGCAAGCTCGTTTGTGTGGCCGACCTGAAACATCTGCATTGTGGGTTTCGACAATTGTATTACGTGTTGTAATAGCGATAGTATGATTTTCAAACTATACTTCTAAAATAAATTAATACATTTTTACAGCATACGTATTTTTTTTTCTTTCCAAAATGTCACAGTAATACATGATCAGAAGTCAAAAAGTATTTGGCAAACCTACAATGATTTAAATGTCCTTTTTAAGAGTAATCACAGCCTACTCCGAAATTAATAAAAAAATTTTTTTATATGTTTATAAAATGAATACAACATAGAATGCAAATATAATGGTTGTCTTCCAAGTCCTCTGCTCTCGGCTTCTAGATGTAGCCGCTGTGAACATGTGATATGGAGTGCCATGTGAGCATCTGTGGTTGCGATCGTGTTCACTCTGTGTGTGATGATTACCAGTATCGTGAATGTTTATGTCGTATCGCAAATCACATACTTAACTAAAGGCATACCAACTATTTTGGATTTACAATTTTCTGCCACACACAATATTCCAGATTTATTTTAGAAGATGTGACCTTAGAGGGCATGGGTCAGTGTTTGATACATTTTATTAGGCACTAAGACTCGATTGCTATTTCAACTATTACGTTGATAAACTTTCTTAGGAAATACGACATTATTTATACCTACTGGTAAAAAATGGGAAAGTAATATCATTGATCATAGATATCTCGAACTCTTTTGAGTTTTGTGGTATGCTTCTAACAGGGCAAAACTTTAAGAATAAACTTAAAATAAAATGCGCGACAAAAAATGTAACACATTCATGTTTATTACTGCTTTAAAAATAGGTTACCATTGTCAGTTAGTTGTAAATCTGTGGAAAAATGGATAACGATACCTAATTTGAAAGGTCACTTAGCTATGCTTAATGTTATCCATAGCGCAGTGATCGCGTACCTTGGTCTCCCAAGCCTTAGAAATCGGGGTCATCACTTCGAAAATACGAGATGATGACGGTAAAAAGCTTAGGCATTATTTTTGTTGCTTGTAGATGGAAAATGTATGTTTAGGGGCAAGGGCAGGGGGCTGAGGATCTGTGGATCCGCCACCATCTTGGATCCGCCATCTTGTTTACGGCTTTAACCTTCTTTCCGTCCGCCATGACGTCACAGACGCTGCCAGTGTCCGCGCGCGGGGCATCTTCGAGTGTCTTTGACGATCATGTTGTGACGTCATGGCGGCCATCTTTGTTATCCTTGACCCAAAACCAACATAATCCTACTACTAGCTTTCCATTGAAGAACCACCTAAGTAACACTTCATTAAAAATCGCTGAAATAATTCAGTATAAATGTATGGTGTATCAAACATAAAAAGTAAACTATTAGATGTAGATGGAAAATGTAGATTTGGGGGTACGGGCTGGGGGCTGCGGATCCACCACCATCTTGGATCCGCCATATTGTTTCCGCCCTCCATATTGTTTCCGTCCATAATTTTGTTTTTCCACTTTATGCTCTATTATTCCGTCTAGATTTTTCATGCTCTCTCATTCCGTCTTGGCTGTCTGTCATCCCTTCTTGTTTCTTTTATACTACCTCATTGCTTGCAATTGGCCATTAGAAATTTCATTTTAAGCCCATTGGCTTAAGCGAACAAGTAGAATCGGGCAATTGTCTCGAACATAGGTTATGCTATAATAACGAAGACGAGTGTATGACTGTAATTCCAGTACATTGTGGTTTCCTCAATTGTCCAGTGTACTACCAGCGACCAGACAGCAAACTGCCTACTACTATAAATAAACTGCTTAATGACTCAAGCTGATGAGGAAATATTATTTCAAGTGTGGTCTACACGTAGAATCAGCTACGAACTCAAGGGACCTGGTAGCCTCAACATTACAAGATGGTCGGAGCACTGCGATGGAAAACATCACGCCACCATTTTGAACACAGGGAAAACAACATGGCAGATGATGTGTTCACCGCTAACATGTGAAATCTTCCTGGAAACGCCGATGTGAAGATCACCACCGCTAGTCGTCATCGTCGTCTGCTATGGAGAGGTTCACAGCAGCCAGAATGTTTCATCCGTACAACTGTTTTTATTCAAGCCAGAAGATGTGGACGCCTACACGAGTTACCTTTTAGGCTACGGCAGAGATATCTACAAACCGGTGTGTGAGTTTGAGCAAGTGTGTGATGGTACATTTCACATGAGAGGCTACTTTGATTTCTACGATAATTTCCACGATGAGATTCTTCCATGCTATAATTATGAAATATGTGAAATTTATAATTTCAGAACGAACAGCGAGGTACCAGCAAGTGGAGGCGCCCTCGTCATACATGCCGTCAGGGGAAATGTTGAAAGAAGAAACAGATGGTGATTGGACTGACTAGGCTCTGAGATACACAGGCTCAGAGGACATTTTAGCTGGAGTGAACGCTGTAACGGATTTCAACACACGACTCTCGTAAACTCATGTGAAACTACGTGGATTTGGCCTTGTACTCCATATTTTTGATATATATATATATATATATATATATATATATATACACACACACTGAAGAGCCAAAAAATCTGGTACACCTGCCTAATATCGTGTAGGGCCCCCGCGAGCAAGCAGAAGTGCCGCAAGACGACGTGGCATGGACTNCATTATTTCCAATGCAAGTTGGCCAGAATTGTTTGGATATTTCGGAAAAACATCCTATGGTTATGTTTTTTTTTTTTTTTTTTTTTTTTTTCTATCCAGTGTATATAAGCACTAAAACTGCGGTGTGTTGTTAATTGCCTGGCAGCAGTTATGAACTCAGATCCTACGGACGCATCTTCCAGTGCCTCTGAGTGTGACACGATTGAAGGCGAACTTATTTGCAGAAGCAAATGCAAGTGTTTCCAAGCTTTTTGTGACCTCATTTCAAGTTTACTGCTTTTGCTCGCCGAGATACTTAAGGCGCCCGTCTACCTGGCGCTTGAACTGCGTTGCAGAGTGTTCCAAATACACGTTTTTCAACGAAACTATTAAGCGTGCGTTCAACGTGCTGATCTACAAAAAGAACACACACTTCAGACGAGAGCTGTTAAGTACTTTCAAAATATCACGTACGTTAGAAACATCAATTCAGAGTACTCCAAAACCGCTAAAAACTGCCTTTCCAAGGCGCTGTAGCTCAAAATGCACGCATCAGATACATACAAAACTACTATAGGGGCCTGCATTGAACCTTCCTAAAGACTTCCCACTAATAAAATAATACGGTCACCGCTGAAAGTCCCATAGGTACACGCAGCACGACGAGAACACTGCACGCCAGTTCAGAGCCTTGCGCTTAGCGGCGATGGCGTACTTGATGCGCGTGGCAGTGTCGCCCTTATCGCTCCCGCGCTTCTCGGCCTAAACGTGGGAAAACGTTCCAGGTAGACGAGCGCCTTAAGTGAGTGCTGCGATGTCTCAGTTCTCCAAGCTGCCCTGCGTCCAGTTCGCTACCGACCGCCGACACGACAAGATGTCTACATGTCATCCTGCAAATCCCTGTGTCAGCACCGAGCCCAGGCTAAGCAGGGTCACCTGTGCCTACTGGTCCAGCAGGTTGCCGCGAACCTACACGGAAGAATGCGATAGTAATTTCCATACGTTGTATGTTCACGAACAAGTTTTCTGTGAACCCAGCCAACAGATAGCAAACTGTACGTGTTATGGACAGTGCCGTGTTTACTACATGCGAGCAGAAACAAAGTTGCGAAGAAAAAAAAATTCCGGACGAGTGGTGTCACATTTTTAAACAAAGCAAGCGTGTGGTGCGCGAAGGAGGTAAGTTTGGAAGCGGCAGTTGGCACCATGGCACGGTTCCATACTTCAAGCAGCTACTCAGAGAGGTTCAACTAGTGTCAGGTGTGTTGTTATTTTATTTCTAGTGTCATGTTTGAACACGTGCAAGAGCAATTTTTACATCTGGTCAGGTGTGTCACTTTTAGTTTGATAATGATGAATGGTTGAGATAAATAGTAATTGCAACTTTATAATTGATGATGAATATAGT
>NQII01000543.1:40169-136969 GCA_002778355.1 Clitarchus hookeri | reverse complement strand
GGGGAGGGGGGGACTGGCATGTTAAAAATAACGTGTCTTTCCCTGGGTGATGGGAGGCAAGGATGCGAGAGCATTTCCTCACCTCGGGAGTGTCAAATCAGAAGCGATTACACCTCTCCCACATACACCAGCTATAAAAGTCTCATGTTCCTTTTTCCCTGGGGGCACGGGTGGAAGTGTTAAATCTGAAGCGATTTCACTCCTCACCGTCTACCCTCAGCTAAAAATAATTATTCACTTTTGGTGAAAATGATTACTGTTTTTTTTTCACAGCACACACGCATGTATGGTCCTGAGGTACTATTACAGATATCATCAAGAGAGAGATTGTGCCACCATCTGCAATTTTGACTAACGATTGTTGCAACCAGTATTTCACTTCGACAATTTCGCTTGTGCACTCCTACACGGGGATTTGGGGCTGCGACTTCTGTTTGGGCCTCCGACCAGGGTTTAAAGCCAATTTCTTGGGGGTTCCAACCCTTATCCTTTACCGGGGTTGTGGCGATGAAATATTTGTATTTTCAGCATATTGCCCCATTGTAACCACTAGAGGCGGTATTGTTCTTACCCACCCTATCTATCTACTTCTTTTCTTTTCTTCCTCTTTATCTACAATTCTTTCGTTCACTTACTTTCGGCTGTTTTCTTTATTCTTGTTGTTTCTTCTAACCATTGGGTTTTTTTTTGTCCTAGGTTGTATAATTTTCGGCGTTGTAACCAGTCTGTACAACTCATTCTTGCAGCACCATGGAGACTTAAAAGTTATGCTTTATATCTCTGTAGTACTGTAGGAGTGTACTGTATTCCATTCCTAGCTCGAGACCCGCGCGCATGGTTGCTTTAGCAGCCATGTGGGTGGTAAAGTGGGAGGCGACGCCGAAAATTATACTAGAGCCAGACCGAAGGATGGATGAGCAGTTCCAGACCGAAGGATGGATGACCGGTACAAGAAAAAGAAACGTCTTTAATGGAAAAATTATATGTAAATAAAAACTAAATAATAAAAAATGTAATAAAATGTGTTTTATTTCTAAGGTACACTTTTTCATAATATTTTAAAAAGAAAATACTTAAAACAAATCAAAAAAATATTTAAAAAGAAAAATATAATTATAAATAAAATATATACTTGAAAAGAAAATAAATACTTTAAAAATTCTACCTATGACTATAACAAATAATATTTAAAAAGAAAAAAGACTTGAAAAAGAATTATGACTATATGAAAAAAAATTTATTGCTGGTCTATATAAGTCTGATAGCTCAGTTGGCTAGGGTGTCAACCATGCTGGCTACCACAAAGTCCGGCGGATCGATCATGCATCTCTACATAGGATTTTTGAGCTCTGCGAAAAAATAAATAACAGTGCTCCTGGTTGTCGCTCGATGACTTAATCTACTGTACACAAGATGGCGGACACATGCCAGCACCTCCTAGCAGGTTATGAAGGAACTACTGCATACAAGATAGTGGACACACCAGCGCCCCTAGCCAGCATTAAAGGAACTACTGCAAACATGATGGCAGACACACACCAGCGCCCTTAGCAGGCAGCGAGGGAACTACGTAGATAGCAGGCAAAGAATGAGACAAGAGAGAAAGGAAAGAGACAAGATGGAATAAGAGAGAGACAAAATGGAACGACAGACAGCCAAGGCGGGATGAGAGAGTATGAAAAAACAACACGGAATGATAGAGCATGAAAAAAACAACACGGAACGATAGAGCATGAAAAAATAAGATGGAATGACAGAGCATGAAAAAACTAGACGCAATGATAGAGCATAAAGAGGTAAAACAAGATGGCGGTCGGTAACAATATGACAGCCGGAAACAATATGGCAGATCCAAGATGGCGGCGGATCCGCAACCCCCAGCTTTTGCTACCAAACCTACATTTTCCATCTACAGTTGTTACTGCAATGCCTCTACCTTAGCCTGTCCCACGAACTAATGAACTTTTTTGACAGTTCTGAAGGTATCCCGGTTTACACCTGTTTCTATGGATACAGCAGTGTTTCCCCCTGTTACAGATGTTTACGTAAACACACTCAGCTGACTATTACCCTGCCCAGTATGCCAACAAAAAAAATTTTACCAAGAAAAAACTGTACACAAGACTGCTTTCAGAACTACCAAAAAAGTGCACTCGTTCGGGCATACTGGGACAATCTCCAGGCACTGGCTTCTTTACTTCAGTGTCCGTCATTTTTTGTAATGTCACCGCCGCCATCTTGGATAACGTCATACGATCTTAATCATGACTTTTGATGGCCACCATTTTGTTTTGGCCACAATCTGGTTCCCAACTACTAGCTTGTTTCTGGCCACCATCTTCAATTATATCGCCATCTTATTTTCGGCCGCCATATTTGATTACATTACTACTGCCATCTTATATTACAGCATCGTCACCATCCTGTTTCTTGATTACTCACTTACCCCGACTGCCATCTTGTTTCCTAAGCACTCACTTCTGCTCGACTGACTTGTTTTCTAAATACCCATGCTCTGCAATTTCATGTCTGCCATTTTGCATATCATTTGTCATTTGTTCTCATCGTCTAATTTCCTATTCTATAGTCTGCATGTTTGTATATCAAATAGTATGGATGGTAGGTTTGTCTGTATCAGGCTATTTTGACGCGGGCCGTACTGTTGCTTGGTATGCCTAAGATATGGCGGATCTTATGGTTGATTAGTATGACTTATTTTTCTTGTGTTATATTGAATGATTGGTCGGTATGGTGACTAGTATATTTTTCTGATGATGGTGTTCGAGTTTTTCTTGGGTAGTAATGGATGGCATGTAAACTGAATTTGCTCTCTGATTTTGTTTGCTGTGACAGTCACGTGGTTAATGTGGAGGCTGCATGCTAAGTTTTGGTGCGAAGTGAGTCTACAAGTTCGGTAAATCGGGAAGGAACATGTCGAGTTTTCAAAAAGTGTTAAGGCGTGTGGAGACCTACATGTCTATAGTATTTTGGGGATTGTTTCTAGACTGTGGAAAGTTGAATTTGTCTGAATCATAATTTCGTGCAGTTAATTTTGATGGTTGGTCTTTGCTTGAGCTAGGAATGCTTAAAAGAAGACTCGGAAATATTTTAATTCGTTGAAATTAAAGTAGGCAAGGGTTAAAGGATTGCTGATATCTTAAGTGTAATTAAGGAGCAAGATGATTTACTAGAAGTTAAAATAACGGTTTAACTGTTATGTTGCATATCGAGGGAAGCATTGGAATAGAGGTTTGTGCATTTACTTAAGTCTAAAAAAGATGACTTTAAGCTAGGAATGTAGGAGCGGAAAAGAAATGACATTTCTTCGTGTATGTACTACACGAGTACAACTTATTTTATAAGTCCAAAACTATGTGATAAATTTTATAAATCCTGCACAAGTAAGTGTATATATATATATATATATATATATATATATATATATATATATATATATGTTGTGTCCGTTTGTTCGGACGCGTATAACTCCCGAAAAAATCAACCAATTTTCTTTCTGTTTTTTTATAAACCTTCCTTTCGTTCCCACGAGTGTTTGTACACCTTTCGTTTTCGTTTTTATCTGTATTACCTGCAAAGGTACTAAAATCTGCAAAAAGCTCATTTTTACCATGCTTTCGCGTCAGGAAGCGCCCTTGTTGACAGCTGTCTGTTTGAACATTTCAGTTTGTTGTTCTCGATGTTTTTTTACATATATACATATACTTCTTTCAATTAGTTTCACAGAAATGAATAGAACCAAAATCTTTCATGCCACAGCAACGCGTGGCCGGGTAAGCTAGTGAGTCATACAAATATTACATATTTAAAATAGGAATGAGGGATTGTAAGAATAAGGGTAAAATTGTCAAACTTGTTTAAATAATTACAAGAATGTGGAATTAGGTGTTATAGTATTTCTGCTAGTCACGATTTTTATCTGGACTGTAGTTGATTATACTTATTTGATTTTTTCTGCCAGGTTTTTTTTCCTGGACTCTGGTAGGCTGTTTGTGAACTCTGTTTAGTTGGAGCTGGTGAATGGTTGCACCAGCAGGACGGACGGCGCGCGCTGCAAGGACAGGACGACCGGCTTGTCTCCTTGATGACGTCAGGCGCCGGAAGGTCGTCCTCCAGCCGAGATCACGTCACGTCACGGAAGTGGGTGCCTCGGCGCTGGTCGTAGTGGCCCGCGATTTGCTCAGCAGCTCGTGCGCATGCGCAGTTCCACGCTATTCAACACTGAGCCGCTTAATGTGTTCGTGGCTAACCTTGCCGTCTTGTGATTATTTATACAGAATGATTCATGAGGGGTTACCGCCACTAACATTTGGAGCAATTTATGTCACATAAATGTGGGTCATATTCCCAATATTTACGGAGTAATTCAAAACATTTGAAGAATGACGAATAAAGTAAGAACCATTCCTGAAGTAAATACAGTGATGTATTATCAGACCGTATTGTTTACAGTTGAGCATCACAATTGCGTCTAACAAGCGTAAGAAAGATGCTCAAAAATGTTTCCATCTACTTCCATACACTTGGCCGCACGCTTATGAAGCTCATGTGTTGCTCTACGTAGCTGTCTTTGATTTGTAGTGGCATGCATGATACGTGCAAGCAGTTCCACACGTGTTTGTGCAGTCCTTTAGTAAACAGCATCCTTCATCCATCCCCATACGCAATAATCTAGTGGTGGTACATCTGGGGATCGAGGAAGCCAGGGGTGAAAACCACCTCGTCCTATCCATCTCATTTAAGTGTTCAACCACAGCACGGCGGAAGTGAGGAGGTGCACCATCATGCTGGAAGATCATTAGACGTCACTACTAACGAAATATCCTCAAGTAACAGCGACAGTTCTTCTTGCAACAATTGCAGATACACAATACCACACCAGTCAAGCGTCCCGGGAAAATGAATGGCCCAATCAACTGATCGTGTAGGACACCACGCCACACACTGTTGCTGAAACGATGTTGAAAACTCCTTTCCAATATTGGGAATATGATCCACATTTATATGACTTATTTTGCTCAAAATTATGTAAGGAATAGGCCCTGTGAATGGCGGTAACTCCACGTGAATCATTATTTATATCTTCATAATTAAGGTACTATTAAGATTTAATATTAAAATTCAAACATTATTGTTTTATACAGAACTACTTTACAGGATTCCTGAAACTGACTGGGCTGAGGCCGTGCTTCAGTTGGCCCAGAGAGCGCTCTCTCGTGCTCTCGCTCTCGCGACCACGTCATTATGACGTCAGAGAGAACGCTCTCTGGTCGTCTCAGTTCGTCGGAGAGAGCACGAGAGAGTTAGAGCACAGAGAGAGCACGAGAGAGTTAGAGCACAGATAGTGCACCAAGTTGTATACTCACTGGCGCTCTCTCACACTCTCTGACTACGCGCCATATTTGTTTACAACGTTTCAGTGTTTGAATAAGGTTATAGTAGCTTCCTGGGCCAAAACCACTTCGAATTTCATCTGCAAGGGAATAATTTTACCTATTTTAGTCAACGAAATAACTTACGTAACGCGTATTTATAAAAATAAAAATAAGGATTTCTGACAAAGTCTCGTATTTTTCGGCACTTTGCTGCAACATGACAGTAATTTACAAAACAAAAATAATAGTATTTTGTGTGATAATAATTTTCCGGTAGTGCTACAACAATTTATTAATTTTTTTGAATATATTAAAATTACTTACAATAGCTACGACCATGATTTTAGCTTAACATGATTTTGCGTCAGCTGTCTGCGTGTCGTCAGGGAAAATTTCACTGAGTGAAAGCTTACGAGGGCGCGAAGCAGTGCTCCCAGGCCCGAAGACAAGGGGGGGGGGGACTACGGGTACAGCTGTACCGGGTCCTGGACGAGGGCACTTTGCCCCGCACCGGGCGGGGGCGGCTGCCATCGCCCGCCAACTTCACCTCCTGTGCGCCGCCGAGACTGGCTGGCTCTCACGTCGCCTCACATTCATGGACTAAAGTCGAGGAAGACTGCTTACTCAAGAAAGGGCACATTTGTCCCGGGCTTCATGATAGTAGTGAGGTGGAGCACCATCTTGTTTCAAGACGAAATAGTGCTAGTCTTCTTCAAATGGCCCGTAAAGCTTCCTCCTGGAAATGGCTCCAAAAACAGTCACCTTCGGGGAATCATGCGCATGCTCAGTGACTCGATGAGGGTGTTCAGAACCCCATATCCTCACATTTGTTCTGTCGACCTTGTCGCTGATGTGTAAGGTCGCCTCGTCACTGAACACGAGCTTATCCATGACATCGTCATTCTCCTGTAATGTTAGCATGGTCACGCTGAAGAGACAGTGCAGTTGCTTGTCATGATGAATTGCCTGCACCTGTTGCAGCTTTTAAGGCTTAAATCTAAAATGCTTGCGAAGCACCTCCCAAACCGTAGAGCGGGGAACCTCCAACTCACGGCTAGCACGTCGAACTGACTTGCTGGGGCTTCTGAAGAAGCCTTGTGAACTCTATCCACAGTTTCCTCGGAACATGAGGGGCGACCAGTGCTTTTACCTATGCACAAGCAACTTCTGTCCACGAGTTGCTTGTGCCATCACCTAATTTCGTTCTTTTCCGCTGGATTAACTCCAAACCACTACTATCACGAAGTGAGAGGGTACCTCAATGACCGTCTTCCACAATGGTGGATGGGTTGCACTGGTCGTGACTGTGACGCATTGCTGAGATGGACTCCACGCTCACCAGACATGATGCCGTGTGACTTCTTCTTGTGGGGCTTCCAGAAAGACAGAGTCATCACCCCACCATTACCTAGAGATCTGGTGGAACTGAGAGGATGGACCACCGACGCCTTTGAGGCGGTTACACGTGACATGTTACTGCGGGCATGGGACGAACTGGATTACAGACGGATATCTGTCGCGTCACGAAAGGTGCTTACATTGAGTGTCTATAGGATGTGCAATAAACTTTGGGTGTATATCGTGCCTTTTTTGCAAACAAGGTCCTTCTATGTCATCATGGAGCTACGTTGAAAATTTGTGAAATAGGTACATTCTTTTTCGGACACCCATAACCTTTTCTGTACAGAAAATTTAGCAGATAAAACTAATTCTGAAAACGCCCGTTTTAGCCATTTTCACGCTCACAAATAATTCTTCTAGTCGAAATGGGAACATGAAACTTGTCTTTGGACATGAAATGTTTCTTAAATGCTTTGCGTGTTTAGAAACATCTACAATATTTCAAACCGTTTTTTAATCAAGTTTTTTTTACGAAACCTTTGTATACTCTTTCACCACATATAAAATTAACATTGCCATGGGCATGAGCACTTTATTAATGTGTCGGTCAAGTGAAGCTGTGAAATTATTGGGAAAGTAAATATTTTACAAACGTGGTAATTCTTTCACTTATAAGCTATAAAAAACAAATAAAAATAAACAATTTCTGTATTCACGAGTGTTTTCCTAATACTTTTAAATCAACGTTTACACACTGAGNNNNCCAACTTTACTGGGCGCATGCCAGTTAGCGTGCCCGTTAAAATATATACAGGTTGTGGCAGATACATTTGTCGAAGGTTGATTTTGAAACTGTTCAATGCAATAGTGTAGAGCCTGTACGGAGGGAGTCTCGTGCAGGGATGTGGGTGCAGTGCGCAGAGGGGCTTGGAAACCACTTCAGCTCTCGTCCTCCCTGGACCGGAGCCAGAGACGCTCCCCATGAGGAGGGGCTCCCAGCCTCGCGGGAACGACGCAAGCGTTGAAACACTCCGAGTGTCAACACGCGGGCAACATTGTTCCTCAGGGGAGTGATTCACGGCCGAAGAACTTGCTTGCAGGTTGCGTTAGTAGTAGCAAAAGAACAGTTCAACGCCACCTGGGGTCCTGGCGGGGAGTCATGGCTGCCATCTTGGATGATGTCATGCGGAAACTTCCTGCTCTACCATTCCTCGTCAGCGGCGGCCATCTTGTATTTCCATTTTTTTCCCTTTGAATTTCCCTTTTTTTCTTTCTGCTCTAACATTCCACCTCGGCACTTCCCGCTCTTGCATTCCGATTCTTTTCTCCCGCTTTTTCATTCCGATGTCATTGTGTTTCTTACGCTCTGTAATTCCTTCCTCATGTCTGTTCTATCCCTTGGAATGTTTTCTCATATTCCTTCTAGTCTCCTTTCACCTGGCGTCCTGGTGGGGACGAGTCTCATACTAGCGCGACACGGAGCGAAGCTTGCCTACGCATGCTAGCCTAGAGTCACACTGCGCGTGCGTCAAGTACGCCCTAAGCCAACCTATAAGCAAGAAAACACTTTGTAGGTATGCAAACCAAGTTGGAAGCAAACCACTTAATGTTATTTCTCCATTTCAAAGCGCGAATAAAATCCTAATAATCACTCTAGGCTGTCTTACGTATCTTTTCTACCCGATTGTTCATGTGGAATTACCTCCCAGTTGTTGTAACACATTTACGAGAGCACGCTATATATGCACTTTCAAAATGTTTCTTTTCAAAGCGTCAGCAAGTAATAAACGAATATAGAGACCACGCACTGACGACTTACACCAGCTCTCGTGTGGAATGGGAAACCAGAAACAACCCGGGGAAACCATTCCCAGTGCAGCTGGCCGGTATGCAATCCACAACATGCAGGCAAGCTACTTTGTGACTAGAGTGGAGAGGTTTGGGCTGATCTTAACATCGGGGGTTTGAGAGTCGATGAGGGTAAAGCGAGGCGAATAGAGCAGCACCGGAAAGCAAGGGCGGGAGAAACGAGGAGATCACCGAGAAAACCCACCGACCAGTTGCATCGTCCGGCACGATTCCCACTTGCGATAATCCGGGAGTGACCCGGCTGGGGGTTGAACCCGGTTCGCCTCGGTAGGAGGCGAGCAGGCTAACCGCTCAGCCACCGCGGCCCCGTTGCTGCTAGATTCGAAGGTAATTTTACCTAGCGTGATAGTACAGACAAACCAAAGAAGTGATTAAAATCATTGCATCAGGACAAGTTCAGCTCTCACCTGCTACACAGAAGAACGGTACCTTTAGTTAAGACTATTCAAGGTAAGGAGAACACATTTGAAATTGACGTTTGTAATAATAATTACTGCTCGTATCTTGTACATGCTACATTATACACTCACATGCAGACTCCCAGTTAGGTTTGTAGCGAATGAATTAAAACAGTTCTTAAGACTTGGCGTTGCATTGCGAGTGTACTGTGATGTTTTAATTTATGCCCACCAAAGTTAATGTTTCTTGCTTTTACACATCATCTGGGGCTTGTGCATTACAAAAAGAATATGGTAGCGATTGTCTCATCAGCGACAGCGCTGTCCCTGCTTCTGCGAAAAGAATGTCTGCTTTTCAGATAGTTATTAGTGAGTCTCACATCAGCTGTTAAAAAGAAAAAGCCAATTTAAGAGCGTTTTGTCCTGCTAGTTGGGTAGCTTCACTGTATTCAAAGGAACTAATGTTACATGTTGCAAGGCTACTTGAACAAATAGGAATGAATCCAGATAGTGAAACGTCAAGAAAGCTTCTACTTTAGGCGCTGCTATGAGAAGAAGTGCATGACTATATCATTGGTTAGGCGACAGCTGTTCGCTGTTTAGCTCACACTGTGAAACCAAGCAAGTTTTTACAAGATCCTGGCCTAAACAAGATTGGTCGTCTACATTGTTTTACATTGGCGGCGGCGCCATAACAGGAAGATTGAGTCTGGCGAGAAAAATTTTGATGAGTTTAAAGGCATTTTCACTGAAACAAGTAAGACGGCTGCTTCAATGGCGAAGAAACCCATCTGCCACGTACTATGTATTTGTGCCAGGCAAAGAATAAATGTCAGTTAAGGATCGTGATGAATACTACAGAAAGGTTGCATTATTGCATTGTGTCAACCACTTAATACGCCAGCTACAATCGTGCTTTTGTGATAATGTTCACAAAGTAACTCATTTAGAAGGGTATAGGTATTCCCAGTTTTTTTTCTAAGTTCTCAGTAGACGATAGTATTAAAGCAGCATAAATGTACGTACATATGGATAAGATCGTACAGCAACAAGAGCTGAATTAAGAGCTGAAATACCACTGTGGAGAATTGGACTATGTCCCACTCAGAAGAAAATAGATGGCCGAAAAGTTTCACTGATATATTAGGTCATTGCATTAAAAAAACATTCTTAAGGAAAGGGCAATAAATGTTGAAGATGTCTTGAACTATTCCAATTAGTCAAAACCCGAAGGCTGGGTGTTGATTGACGTGCGAACTCTTTGTAGGCCTACATAATTTGTAAACTTGAAAGAAAAGTTGATGCAGTCATTCAACACTTATGCAATGCAATTTTGCGGATAAATAAATAACAATAATTTATCTTAACTAGTGTTCACTTTATTGCTACGGTTTCCTTAAAATATAATTACATCATTTTTGCATGCACTCGGACCACTAATGTGATGGCAGAAAATCTTGCGAAATCCCATCCATCATTACGCAAGTAAAATGTTTCAATTACTGATACATTTTTTTGCTTTGTGGTATGGTATATATATATTTAAATATAGGCTCCTCCCCTTTACGGAATCTTTGATCCGCCACTGGCGGGGGTCGTGTTGCACTCTCACGCGTCCCCCGGGAAGTCGAAGTCCTAAGGTAAGCTGCGCGTGAGCCAGGTGTCAGTAAAGGAGGTGAAGTGGAGGCCCTACTTCACCACGTTACTCCACACTATGAGTAAAGACGACTCAGTAGGCGTGTTGAATGCGTGAGTGGGTTGTGGACATGTGCAACGACAAGGAATATTTTATTTTACTGACGTGAGTGTTTGGTTCAACGTGACCTTTTAAATTGAACGGTACTGTCGCACGCCACAACTGTGTGTGTTGGGCCGATGAAAAACCTCTTCGCCGTGGAAGAGAAATCAATTAATCTTCCTGGGTTAACTGTGGCGCGGTGTGTCAGCCAGAATACTTGTGGAGCCATTCATCTTGTGCCGGAACGGTGAGAGGTGGAAGTTACGGTAACATGTTGCAGGAAAACATTGTGCCGACTGTTCACTAACTCTACCCAGATGACGATTGTTTTTTTTTTTCAGTAAGACGGTGCACCGCAACATTACCGTCGGGCATCGAGACATGCAGTCGCTCCTTCATGAAACATTTGTCGGGGGTGGATAGGCCGACGAGGAAGTGCTGAGTATGCACCCACATCTACAGGTTTAAAGCCGTTAGATTTTTAATGGGGAACTCCGAAGAACACTGTGTACGCCACAAAGCCATGGACACTGGAGACGCAATTGTAATCAACTTTCGTTGAAACCGTAGCTGCTATCTGTCGTTTTTTCTACAGCATCACAGACGATGCCGTGCTGCTTATGGCGGACATGTTGACCATTTGTAGCTTTTATTAACATTCACAGTTTCAGACGACCCCAACGCTGTTCTTATGGCGTTAAATACAAACAGTGCTGTCATCATATTTTATTTATAGTTTCTCTGTTATTCTCGTTTAAAGAGTGTAAACATTAATTTTGGACACCTGATATTTTCTTTGGTATGAGAGAATGAAATAAAAATAACGAAATGGGTACTTGGGCTTTTATGGCTCAAAAATACAGAGATGATATATTTTGTTTGGTACCAAAAACAGCGCGCTAGCACATCGGAGTCGCGAGATATGCTACCCGGAAATACCAGCTCACGCCCAAACCTGCTACCAGTCGCCGCGGCCCCCCACCCACCCCTCGAGTATGTGCGGCATCATCTCAAGGCCATACTCGCTTCGTAGTCGTATAGCTGATGCGACGACACGTTTATTTCAATTGTGTTATTAGTCACGAAGTAATGATGTCGGAACTGATCATCCTGCAGACGTCGCATCGCCGTTCGCCAGATGTACAGGTTGGCACTGTGCTCCGCAGATAACGTCGAAAAGTACAGCGAGATTCTGTGGCCGTAGAATCAGCTCGCCGGCCCCTCACCTCGGCGATCCGGGTTCGACCTATGGCGAACGCGAATCCGCAGGCGGGACAAGCAGTGGACGTTGCAGTTGGCCAACAAGTTGTTTCGGGGTACAGTGGAATAACAGCTCGTCTTCCTCCACCACTGTATTACGGCACCTATTCCACGACATTACTTCAGAGATGACGAACGCCTACGAGACTGGAGCTAGGCAATTCCGCCCATTCGGAACGTGCTCTCCCTGTGCTATAGTTAGCGCCCATGTGATTCCTACTTAATAAATTAGCTACCGCTAACTATGGCAATTTTGCACCACTCAAAATGCTTGTTTTGGATCCATTTAGCGAAGGAGTAGCAAACATTACTTTTGGTAGATAAAATATAAAAAAATTCAGAACACCTAGATAACAGTTTTCTGTTTCTTTGCCAAACGGCACCAAAAAAAATTTGAGCGGTGCAGAGTTTCGATTCTCGTGTAATGCGGTGACTTGAGTAAGCGGGAGGGACGACTGGAATTTAGGTGCAGTTCCTGGGTTTTATAACACGTGATGAAACATACGTGCTTTAGGCCGCCGTATTCGGTTCGGGCGGCGTGCAACCTTCTCAATCTCGGTGGCAGCAGATAGGGAAAGGAGAGAGAGTAAAATAAATGGCATGGCGGAGTGACTAATCCAACTCTTGTACCGCCTGGGTTCACGGAATAATAGGCGGGGGCGAGTGGCTCTGCTTCTCTGTGTGCGATGCGCCGTGTTTACTCATATACTGTTATGGCCAAGCGCAAGAAAATGAAATAAAAGAGAAGAATAGGTGGGATCTGCCCTTCCTTCAATGACGCTAGGCAAGCAGAGCGCGTGAATGGGTGACGAGGCGAGAGCTGTATATGGCCTGCTGATGGACGGCGGCAGCGCTGTTCGCAGTCAGTCCCACGTCGCGTGAATCAGCAAGCAGGAACACGACTGGAGGCTGCGGGGGTTTCGGCGAGGCCTTGCATCCGTCACCTCTCCCCTCCCCTCCCCTCCATGACCAGGTCTAGCGAACGACATGGCCGTGCGGCGAGGACCAAAATTAGCCGCGCGTCGAGCATTGTCGTTCGGCCCGTCACGTCACCCGCGCGCGGTTCTAGAAGCGCCCACCCGAGACCTGGCGGCAGGAAGCACAGAGCGGGGAGTGCGGCCGGGACAAGTGAGTCGCCTCCTACGAATACACGCACCTTCCGACAGGGGCTCCATCGCAAGTCGCAAGTGAACATTGACCTAGTGCATCTCATGTGCAGTTTTCACCTATGGAGAGCCGACTGCATTACCCGAGGAATGGACTCGTAATTAATGGGCAGCGCGAAGAAATGCAAGAAGTGGCGGAATGAAACGAGGGAGGATAGGGAAGAACCCAGAGAAAACTGCCATACCATAGTTGTGACTACACTGTCTTCGTGAGATTATTAAAATCCACAACGTATCAGCACCTTGTATTAAACAAGGAATCTTCAACAAATGTTAGGCCAGGGACCAACCACTGAATATACTGTGACTCTCTCTCTCTCTCTCCATAGCGTCAATTGTCACCTCATGCCCCCCCATCCCTCCTTCACCGCTCACATCATGCCTGCTTCTCACAATGAGCAGCACACTGAAGAAACATGACTTGGACCATTGGGAAGATAGATTTACTAACAACTTCTGACCAATATCTCATTAGTAGAACTGTGAAATTGTAGATAATATCCAGAGTGTCTCAGCAGGCCAGCCCAGCATTCAAAGTGGTGAATCAAGTGCTGCCAAATGCTAGATGTTAAGGCTGCCACCTGGTGAGGGGTGTGTTTGTGTGCGAGGCAAAAATTGGCGAAGCACTATGGACGACGCTGGCCGGTGCATGTAACATGCCTCTATGTACAAAGTTGTGAACTCGCGCCCAGTGTTCTTCTCATACCCCTGGAACCATAGGACTTTAAGCGATGGGTCTCTATCATTTTATTGGACGCAACACTGTAGCAAAGTCCAATGCACTCCTCTTTCGTATTTTTGCTTGAATCCTGCTGGTTAAAATGATCTTTCCGATATGTGTGATGTCTTGGAGGTACCATAAACGACTTGCCTGAAGTGTGTTTTGTTTTTGTAGATAAGCATTTTGGGTGCACTTTCCTAGTTTGAAAAGAAACAGGATTTTAAACACAGTGCAATGCAATTCGGGCACCAGGTAGATGGCCATCTTAATGTGTGCAAGTGATGAGAGTGTTACAGGCCAGACTCAACTGTGTGGCAGTTCTCAGTATGCTTGCTGGCAGATGATGCAAACTGCTACCACAGGAAAAAAAACAGAGGGTTTAAGTGCTGTACGATATGGCATATAATTGGCAGGTCATCAGAGAAATGATTTAGTTATTATAGGTAAGCATCAGAAGCAGCTTAAATTTTTAGTAGTACAATTAAATAAGGAAATATTTCTAACTCTTTTATTTAACAAAAGCTAAAAATCCATCCAGTTACGAGCCTTGTTGGACCCAGGACCTGCAAAAAAATGCCAAAACTAAAATCTTGTAAAATGTTGAATTGCGGCAACTCTAAATACCACTTCCGAGCTCTGACGTGTTGGGCCTACTTATACTCATTTTTATATTATGCTTCTTTAAATGTTGACCATGGTAAGGTCTTCATGAAGCAGATAAGAATAGTGGAGAGAAATGTTAAAGAATTTTACCAGCATGTCTGAAATTAAGATCTAAGTCAACATGGATCAAACCACTCTCCAGTAACTGGTCTGAATTAAATCTGCAACGTCCCAAATGAATGTTACATGTGCTACGGCATGACAGATCCTGCTCATATCTGCTGAAGGACCCATAAATACTTGATCCACCCTTTCATGTTTTTCTAACTCATATACGTACACAATTTTGATGGAATCAGTAGTTGTAAATTGCTAAGAAGTATGTTTGACTGAACGCTATTTTTTTTACATGTTGGGATCTCGTGCCCCACAGATTTCCAGTTTTTGAATACATGATATTGAGACAAATGTGATGGAAATGATTTCAATGATACAGAATTTGATTCATATATAACAAATAAAGAAAATTATGGCAGTCCACTTCTCAATTTTTCTCAACATTTAAAAATTAGGGATGACCTTATTTTTTTCTGTACTGATTCAAGACCATTCCAGTTGGAATTTTTGAACTGATGCATCAAAACTTTTTTAATTAATTAACTCAAGAATATGTTCACTGATTATTTATGTATGATGAACATGTAGTTTATTAAGTACAAAATTAAATACACGTATTATTGTTATATAAGTATTTCCAATAATGGAATTATTATTTGTTGTTTAAAAAAAGAGTCTCATTGGAAAGTATTGTAGGCATACATGCATTTAATCAAACTATATACAAAAATACAAGCTAAGAACAAGACCTATAAATTCAATAATAATTAAAGTCACATACTGAAAGTTAGTTATTTGAATTTACTCAATGATAAAACAGACTTTTTTTTAAGCCTTAGCATAATTTTCAGTTGATCACACCATTAATTTTTTAATTCAAGGCAAGTTATTTTGACAACTTTTGTGGGCAGATACATTGAACATGCAGTCCTGCTTTAGAAAATAATTGCTTGCCTTATACTGATCAAATATTATATTTACAATTGAAGCACTCTTTGTTGTAACGGATACAACTCTTAGTGAACAGCCAAATTGCCCATTTTTCGTCTTGCATACAGTTGTCTTTGCTTTTCTTCAATCTCATGTTTACTGGACACAACATTTGTAAGAGCCTTCATTGTATTTGCATCTGTTATAGGGCTTCTAAAGTGGATTCTTTTCAATATCAGAGCCAATAATCTTGAAATGCACTGCCATTTCTCATTATCAGGTTTTATCTCTCAGCGAAGGGGAGATACAAATCCCTGTGGGGGTTCTTTCACTCCCAGTTAATAATGTTTAGATGCAGCAGGCCAGGAGAGGTTAGTCCTCGCCATTCCTGCAACTCCATTACACAGTTCGAGATGAAGTGTTGCGACGCCGGCACTCGGCAGTTTGCTCGTACTTTTAGCTATTTTATTTGATACGTTCTACTTATTTTAACATTACGTCCTCGTGCAGAACCCATTAATGCTACTTTTGTTGGTCTAGGACGTTTCGTTCAGAAAAGCCGCTAAACTGGATGATTACCAATTTCTTGAAAAATACAACTAAAGAGTTGTAGTTTACATTATTGTGAATAAAATGGTTTAAGAAAAAGTATATGGTCACAGCAATAAATTTCCATCTATTCCTGTTTGAAAATTTGTTATTTTTGCTCCGCGAGCGTCTGCTTTGTGCTGTCAGTACGTGGTAACATGACAGAAATCCCGTGTAACCGAGCTTGGTGGAGGAAGCCTGGAGGCACTGGAGGGAAGTGATGGTAACAGCAGCGGCGCAAGGATTCTGTCTGCGAGGGTCTCGGCTCTCCGACCTTGGAAGGAATGCAGAAGAGGGCGGCAAGTGCCGCCCGCGTGCGTCCCCTTTCAAACGCAGCAGGCTAACTGCGTTTTAACAGATACTCTCCAGAGCAGAAACACTTATTCACCATTTCAAAGTGACCGCGCTAAGTCTTTCTCTGAGCCAGACTCCTCGCATGCAAAAGCAGTGCTGTCGGCTTCTGAACTTTTGTTATCGCTGTCACTATCACCATTACTGCTGTTGGCTCCTACGCTGATGATTATATCCTCCAGTGTGTCCAGAAGAATGCAGTCTGTTGGCCAATACTGTTGTTCTATTTTGCTAAATGTTTACAACACCTTTCACAATCTTGGATAGTGACTGATGAGTTATCTGATTCTGTAAAGTTCTGTAAGCATTTTAGTGATAATTCACCAGTAATGGTTCTTTCTCTAACTAATACCTTTATTTTCGCCCTTGCAAACTCAATCACATTCAGATTGCGCAAGTATAACGGTATGGCTGTATTCTGAGAACCGTGTAACAGTGTGATGCTAATTCTGCATCTACATTAAATGATTTCTGTCTTAATATTTTTATTTCAACACGTTTGCAAAGTCAACTTTGTGCATAGATAAATTACAAGGTACACCTTTCTTCTGTAGCCATTACATCATATCGCAATTCAAGAATAGTTTATTGGTGGTTTATATACGTGCATGAAGTGGTACAGTGCATTATCCACTACTAAAACTTATTCTTCTGGCAAATTCGGAAGCAGTTTTTGTTTCAGTTGCTGTTAACAGACACAGCAGTGTACACGAGCTGCACGTTGAGAACAAACCCATTCCTGCTCCCTGGGTGTACTAGGAGTCTTTTACCTCCACCACTGTTTATATATACACCAAATTCTTTGTTATATTGCCAACACTTTGAAAAAGTTAAGTAGCTATTAATCCAGATTTCATCAAAGAATACTACTTGGCATCCAGTTTCATGGAAGTGACTTATTTTAACAAAATAGTCATATCACCATGTCATAATAGGTGCTCTGTCTACAAGTATTTTATGCTTAGCTTGACACTTTCTCCTCTTGAAACCCATGCTTTTTAAGGTGGCCGCCTGATTGAAGGAAGCGTGGAAGCGCTAAGGGCAACAGAGACATGCGCATCAACTCTCTCATCGCCTCTATGCGCAAAGCACTGAACTTGCATGCAGTTTTGCAGTCGATAACACGCCTACACGAGACTTTCAGCAGAGACCTACCATTTTATGATGTAATAATAAAAATAAAGGTTTGATGCACGTCCCTATTTCTTTTTTAATGTTTTGTACCGCAATGTTCATACTTAAAAATGACCATGAAAACACCCATTTGAGCCATTTTGACCATCACAAAAACATTCTTTAGAGAGAAATGGAGGAACTGAAAAATGTATAAGACACGTAACGTTTCTTAAATGCTATTGTTAAGCAGACCTCACTCAGACACGTTGGACAGTTTTTTAATAAAACGTTTTCTGTTGGAGCTCTGCACACCATTCGGTAGCCTACCCAGGCGGCCACCTTCATATTATGTTGAGTAAATTTGTTCACCATGGAAAATTAATTTTATTTTTTTGCGACTGGTAATAAATTTGCGATTCCTGACACTTTTTCCGCGTACATTAAAATGATAGATATTGTTTCGAATTAAACATAGATAAAGCATAGATCAAAATCATCAACTTAAACTACAGTGTGCTTGCTCATTTCTTCCTCGGAGAGGATAACACTTTGTTTGGGTCTGATTTATTAGGTCTTTTGTTTTCCTTATGTATTTATTTTATGCTTATTTCACTGACACCAGTATACATAAAACGCTGTTCAGCAGGTTGCCTGTTTTGTAAAAAATGTAATTTAAAAAAATGTTATAATGTTATTTGCTTCTTTATCACATTTTCCGATAATACGACTTAATGGGTCGTATGAATAAGTTGAGCAGGTTCTCTCGAGGAGATGCTAGCTGAGCATGTCCTCAATTTGGTGTAAATAGAAATACATATCCGACTGACTGTGAGCAGGTGCTCAGTTATCTCAGTGAGCATGTCCTGCGTTATTCATACAGACGCGAGTACCTGCTTACGTATTCCAACATTCAAGCACCCGCTCAACTTTCATTACCTCACGTCCTTTACTATGAACAACTCTGTTTTTTGGAGGTGACGTTTTATGTTCCTGACTGTTTTCAAACTTCGAAAACAGAAATGCAGAAGAGGGTGGCTGTCACTGAAAGCTCACTATGCATAGAAAGAGCAGACTTTGCTTATAGTTTCAGTCAGTTGTTTCACATGTTTTATAACAATTACATGGATTATCAATGTACATTGATGTAATAGTTTACAGTGATTACATTTTTATTTATAATGAAAAACTTGAATTCTATATTCTATACAATACATTTGTAAAATAAACATGGTTTGAACACTTATCGGCAAGTAGCATTAAAATACAAATATATTGCGGAAAAGTAAAACAAAATTTGTAAAACATTGAAATTGTTTGCCTCCGAAAATTGATATTAAAATAATTACTGAACCAGCATTATCGGAAACTATGCTTTCAAACAAAATCAAGAAATTAATTAATTCATTACCACTCACTACGTAGAGTGATGTATGAAATAAAGTGTTGCAAAAGTACTCTCGTATCAGCCAGAAAAATGTGTGTTTTGTTATATTTATCATTATAATAATAGCACTTAAAAAATGAAAAGATTTTACACACAAAAAGCACACACACTTTTATTGAACTTTAACCAAATATGTCACATTTTGTATTGCATAAAACAGTGCACAAATAAGTCTCAAGTCACCTGCAGACATCAATTACGTACATGAAATAAGTTTTTTATGTCTCTCCCAATTATGTTTTCAGTGACTATTAAGTGGTAATCATCTCAAGAGTCAATTACTGAATTGTACAAACTAGTTTCAAGTCACAAAATCGTGAACGCACAAAAGCTAAGCTGTCGATAAGCATTCCTTAAACCTCTATGCCGTACGGAGAGTACGAGCTCCTTCGAGGATTGCAAATACACTTGCGTGGTATGCTCGATACTCACAGGCACGCAGGGAACTAGGTAATGGGGAGGTGCAAACCGGAAATGAAGATCCACATTTTTTGAGATTATAAATACAAAGTAGGAATATGTTTAAACATATCCATCACAAATTTGTCTACAATGTACTAAACATATTTTAAATTCCATGTTCATTTCAAACATACAGACCATCTAGTGAAAGTACAAAATTGGCAAGATTCTCTTTTTATTTTTCTAATGACGATGCACTGGGGGCTGCAGCTGCTTGCCGATGCCTCAGAATTATTTTAGATGACTCTGGAGTGTGAAGGCAGACTGATGACCTTCCATATTTCCCACATATCAAAACCAAGTATGGCAGTTGCACCACTCTTTGACGCACAAATTAATCATTTACTCAAATAAAAAGTGATCATATGACACTTTCAACACTTCTGACACTTTTCTAAATAAAAAAAAGACTCAATTTAATACAAAATTATACATCATCAGTAAACTTAATTTTTTTTTTCCCAGTATAAACAGAATATTTTCTGGAAGATATTCTTTCATATTTGATTGAAAGCCATGCACATAATTTGACAAAAATCAGAAAATCCTCACCCAAACACGATTTAATACAATTTTTATTACAAAAGTATAAGCCTGACATGATATGATACACTTTCTTTTGATGTATAATACAGTGGGCGTTTTAAAAAACAAATTTCAAAGTGTAAAGTTACATCTTAGATAATTAAATTTTTTTCTGTTCATGGCTTTAACTTGTTAATGCACACAAAATATAATTTAAATTCACTGAACATTAAAAACGTAAAAATTGTTACTCAAAATTTACACTGTTTTGTCAATGGTATTTGAATTTTCACTTAGAACAAAGAATCATTTGACATGCCCCAGCTCTGGAACAGGGACCACTCCGAAGTGAAAGCAAATTCATATACATTATGGCTAGTGATGGGTAAAGTACTAGTAAATTGTAATTGGGCTCAATTACAAATACATTTAAGGAAATGTAATTGATTGTAGTTGCTAATTACTGAATTCTAAAAGTAATTGATTACAATTACAAATATAAATATATAAAAGGACAGGAATCAAGTACTCACAATCTGGTACTTGTCGACGGGTGCACTCGCAAAGGACGCGACACATTTTTCACACAGCTGCGTGATCACGACGTTTCACTGGCTAAGCCAACTTCATCAGGCGGCGAGGTGTAGGACACTGCAATTGATCCTTTTGCATTGACCGTCAATGCAAAAGGATCAATTCCAGTGTCCTACAACTTGCTGCCTGATGAGCTGGCCTAGCCAGCGAAACATTGTGATCGTGCAACCGTGTGAAGAATGTGTCGCCCTTTGTGAGTGCGCCCGTCGACAAGTACCAGACTGCGAGTACTTGAATTCCTGTCCTTTTATATACTTTTGGTAGCCTAGCGGCCTACTTGTATCCTTAACTCACAATTACATAGAGTAGATTACAATTGCTTAGATATTTATCCAATTACTTTTCAATTATTATACATTGTTTGTGAAAATATAAAAAAATCACACCACTAAAACATATTCTTTTGACTTTGCAAAATAATTGCATGTTGATAGTGTTATCTCCAGTGTGACCTTGTTTTAAAGAAAGTGAATCTTCGCTGCTGCTAAAAAGTCTTTCAACAGGCGCACCTGATGGCAATAGAATAACTCAACCAGGGGAGGGGAAAAAAACCAGACGTACATACACGTGATGCACGGTATATAACAATACTCCAAAACAAACGCTAGACTTCAAAAAAATTCTAAACTTATAAAGAGATAATAATTTAGGCCATATACAGTTATGTGATGCACTACAAAAATGTAACAAGTGCTGAAAAAGTGAAAAGTAACAATTACTATTAAAATAATAAGCCTATTACAAGTAAAATTACAAAATTTTGAAATGTGATGATTACTCCTTTAATTACACAAACTGTAATTATTAATACTGGTGATCCAATTACTGGCAATTAATTACTCCCCAACACTGACTGTGATAAGCACAGAAATGAAAGATGTACAATATTACACATAAGAGCAGTCACAACACAGCTGGCAGTAGCCTCAAGAAACATTGATCATCCTTCCAGGTATTTGCAGAGAACAGCACGTTAATAAATCACAACAATAAGAGTCAAATTTAATATGAAACATTGTGCCATCTGTTGTTATTCCCGGATAGCAGCCTACTGTGGTGTTGCCTGGGTGGGTAGAGCATCTTCATGTTGGCCCAGACAGCATGTTTGCACCACATTCCTCTATTTATACTACGAGAGGTCATTTTAAGATATTATTTGGAATGACATATTGTTAAAATAATTGATATAAGTGTATTACTAAAAAAAAATGCTTAACAAAAAGTCAGTCTTGACAGGTTGCAGTTACCACATGATACTGTCCGACTCAATACTGTTTCCCCGGCTCTGAGGGTTCTGCCACTTGCTACCCAGTTCTACGACGTCCAACTGCCTCAGAACGCTGTGCTCAGACCACGGGTTCTTCTCGTAAATACACTTCCGCTTGTTTTTATGTTCGTTCCCCGTCAAATCCGAGCCTACACTGCATTTCAGTGTGTACGTACCGCCCTTTCCAAATGCACTCTTTGTAATAACTCCTCCGATTCCCGCCCCTTTGATGTAAGGTAGTGTGTGAAAACTTATGTCTTTGTCACGTTTCTTGGCTGCTTTTTGGTCTTTCGCCTTCACGTACGTAGTTCGTTTTTTATCTTGCGCTGATGTTGGCCGCTCTGACTCCACACAGGTCTGTTGTCTTGTGCTTTGAATCCTTGCATGTTTATGCTTCACATGAGATGTCTTATCCCTACCTTGCGAGTTTCTTCCCCTTGCCACTGTGTCTTTGCTCGATGGCGCGTGGCTGTCTACTCTCCTCCCGAGGGTCGAGGGGCCGGCACAGCTGCTGCGTCGGACGTAACTTTCCCCAGTTTGTCGTCCCACCATCCCGCCCCACCCTCACGGGTACTCGGCCAGGCGATGCCTCGACAGCTGCAGGCATGCCAGTATTGAGCTCAGCAGTACTGCCAACTCCACCACAACCACCCCGCACACAATGGCCAGGAATATACTGGTGTGGTCTCTGAACCACGTCTCCAATTTAACGATGCAGTTCTGCACAAAAATACATTGTAATAACCAATATGCACAGGTTTACAACACTTTGGAAGAAAAAGTCATGCAACTTAAAATAACACAAATGGCATCAAAAAGAAATTAGAGTATGTATTTTGATACATACAAAACCCATAATTGAAAACAAAATTGCATTCAAAAATGTAATTTAAATGTTTAAAAATAAGTAAAAAAAAAAAAAAAGACACATAGTATGAATGTAATAAAATAATTTATGCTCAAAAAACTATTTTGGAGTTTATGCACTCAAGTGTATAGTAAACACATAAGATGGGAACCTACACAAGAAAAAAAAAAGTTTAACACTACAATTTTTTTTAATATGTGGGATTTTCAATTTAATTTCTATACCTGAACTGGAACTGTTCTGAGCTCATATATAGTTTTCTCTGGTGTTTCCTATTAACTTGTGGTAATGTGCAAAGTGAAAATAAAATACGACGATTATGTAACTGTCAGAAAATACTAAGCTATGGTGTGTAATCAGTAGGGAAGAGCAGAGCAAAAAAATGTAACTATCTACTTNTAACTGTCAGAAAATACTAAGCTATGGTGTGTAATCAGTAGGGAAGAGCAGAGCAAAAAAATGTAACTATCTACTTGTAATAATTAAGTGGTTAATGTATATTGCTTAGTGGCTATACTAGTAAAAAGAAGAGTAATGAGAATGCCAAACAATAGTTTATTTGAAGTAAGGAATTACTGAAAAGAGACCAAGGGGAAGACGACATGGAAGATGCAAATAAGGAAGTGGAGAGAACTGGTAGGAAAAACACTAAACTAAAGGAAGAAAATGTCAGGAAAAACTACACTAAAAAAATGGTAACAGCATTTCGAATGTAACAATGCTAAGTCACAAAGAAATTTTATTTAAAATTTAACACTGTAGGCATTGCCATGTAGTATTACAGTGCGGTGAAAATCATAAAACAGTTTGTGATGTAATATTACATTACTAATGTCATCAAAGAATGGGGCATTGTCATATTATGGCGAATTTCATAAAACCCTGTTGAATTCAGGCACAGAAATAATATGCCAGCAACAGTATTTATTAAGTTCACCACAATGTGATATTAAATTGGCAAAGAGTGAACACTTAGTTATTCAGGATTGCATCAGGTGCAGTGAATGGTCAAATAAATAAGCGGTACAGAAACTGGTGAATTCAGTAGCATAAAAATTAGAGGGGGCGAAGGGAAGGTGCAGGGTATAGAGTGCCCCTACCTAAATTTAGTAAGGAACATGAGAGTAAATGGCCACCAAAATTATTTGTGTTCACCGAGATGCATCCATATATTGTATACAATCTCTGATGATTTGTTATAATATATTTATATTTATGATGCTTGTGTACATTCTCGCTTCTGGGTTATAAGATTTTTCTCTAGAGCTTTTATGCAGTGAGTAATTAAGGTTTTGATTGCACCAAAATAAAATGTATAAGAAAAGAAAAAATTTCTAAAGAGGAGCATCTGAATGATTGCTACCCCTCCCCCCCCCAGGGGGTGCATGAAGTCATTCCCCCTCCTAAGTAGGAGAAGTTTCGCCACTGCTGGTGATAAATTGCTAGGGAAAGAAAGTGCATCCGTATCGACAAAGCATTGCTAGAGAGAGAAAGAGAGAGAGAGAGGGGACCGCTATAGCGCTGTAACAATGTGACAAGGAGCCAAAGCAGAAGGGTCTTGCTGGTGAGTGAGCAACAGAGAATNGACCGCTATAGCGCTGTAACAATGTGACAAGGAGCCAAAGCAGAAGGGTCTTGCTGGTGAGTGAGCAACAGAGAATGAAACTGTGAATAATACAACAACTGTCAGTGTTGATGGGGCAGAGAAGATTAAAAGAAAAAATCAGATATTTAGTGAAGTTATAAATGTGAAAGTCATCTTGTTTCCTGGGTAGCGAATTTCAAAGATTCTTCAGCAGTGCACATTCAGAAAAGAGAGTTGAAATGTGCTACATGAGGTAAATAAATGGCTCTGATAAAGCTGGTTTCACAATGCAATAGGACCTTAATTAATACAGCGAAGGCCAAACAAATTGAATACAGAGCAAGTGCTCATAAAATTTCTTTAATGGCACGCCTCATGAATCATTACAACTAATTTCTTTTTCTTTTTTTGCCGCTGGTTTGGTGCCATAAGTTCTGAAACTATTTTACAGGACCTAAAATTTATTTTTTTAACATTTGGGAACCAACAGATAGTGTTGAATACAGGATTAGTACATAAATAACCTCCGTGCATTAAACGTTGCCGTGAGATATGAGTTAGTTGACAGCACTCGGGACTACCTCGGTGTGCCTGGTGAGTGAGAAGTCAGCAGAGTCTTGGGACTGGCACATGGATGCGTTCAGAGGTTGAGGATCTAGAAATGCTCGTTGGTCCTCTGCAGGGTTTGCTAGTACACAGCACGAGTGTGGGACAATAAGATCTCGCTGACCCAGTTCCCTCAGGCGCCACATGGAGACGTCGTAGTCTTCAGCGCTGCTTACCCCACAGCACTGGAACTATGAACAACGTCGTAACACTAACCACAAAAACATAACCTTCCAATGGTTTGAACACAGATATCAAATGCTCTGGTGCCGTAATAAATCACNAACACTAACCACAAAAACATAACCTTCCAATGGTTTGAACACAGATATCAAATGCTCTGGTGCCGTAATAAATCACCGTCAGAAATAACATTGTGGAGTACAAAACTTGTGTAAACAGCACACACATATGAACTGCATCCTTAACAGATAAAATATGGCATTTTTAGATTCATAACAGTGTTTATAAAATCTCCTTGATACCCAAAAGTAGAGCGACACAGCTATGTTACGTATGGCAGGTCTAAAATGCTGTTTATACTCCCGTACAAGTATTTTTATATATTGTCATGTTATTCAACATTTGCTAAGTTGTGCGGTTGTGTGATAATTACAGTTCATGTAAAACTAAGTTGAGTACTTTTGTCTTCATGTTCAGCAACCAAAATTTGAAGGATTGATGCCAACACAATCAAACCAGATTATGAATACGTACTGCCAATAATATTTTTGGTGATTGTAGACTGATTAAAACTCTTTTCAGCTATACTAAGTATAAGTGGACCAAATAATTACATTATATAAACTGCAGTTAGGCATGGAATTATTATGTTGTGTCTTCTGTATCTGTACAAATAAAATCACCTTTAACTATCTATCGATTTCACAGCAGTCGGGATTAAATATGGACCCATCGTAACCTGGCTATAGACTATATGCTACTGCTAGATAGACTGTATATTTTCTGCTTTTAACAAACTGGAAATTTTTTTAGTTACTGTGGTCTTCTCTCAGGAATATAAAAATTACGAAGGGAAATTTTCCAATTATCCTTTACTTAACCTGTTATCAATTTACAGGCCACTCTTTGAGTACATAGGTATTGTACAATTATTTTGAATTCTTAGCCAATAACATGCACAAATTAGTTGCACTGATGAATAAACATGATTACAGTTCTAACCGAGCCAAATGAATGAACTATCCTATTAAATCCTGAAAAATTTCACGTGATACTCTTTATTACATTTTTTTCTACAAGTACAAGTGATATTCATTTCTTAGTAAATTCCAAGACTTANTTCACGTGATACTCTTTATTACATTTTTTTCTACAAGTACAAGTGATATTCATTTCTTAGTAAATTCCAAGACTTATAAAATTTTTACACAAAATTAATTTTGTTGTAGTGAACCGCTGGACATTTAGAGTGAAACAACTAAGGTTTAAGTTAAGAAATAAATATTTAGTTAACTGTGTCATGTTGCACTGCACCGTACACATGGAATACTCATCATATCAACAAAATTTCTTTTGTACATGCTACTGAAATATCCTTTTTCAGTTCACAATTGGTGAAAAATTTACATCTAAGTTTAGATTCCACCACAGTACTAGAGATCACACTTTTTTTTTTTTAAATTCTTGCAGTCAATTACAAGAATTTTACAAACAAAATAATACCTACTCAAAAAAATATGAAGGTTTTGAGTACTGGGATGTCTTTTCTAACACAAGAATACAAATGATGTTGTCCTTTAAAACTGAGAAGTATCTCTGTATCCTAACAAACAGGACCCAGTGTTACAAGAAATGGCAAACGCTGTGTATATATTCACCATAGTCTGAGCAAGGTCCATTGCGGCTGTGAACTGATCCTTCCCGGGGACGCCGTACATCCTCTGCACAGATTCAGTGAGCGAGGCCGCGTCCACGCCCACTCCCAAGTATTGTGGGCACATTGTCCCCAAGATACTCATTGAACACTCACCTAACAGCAGCACGACCAGCATAAACAAATACTGCAAACACAACAAAACAACTGAATTTTTTTAATGCCATAAATATCATATTAATGTAACTACAAAATTTGCAAAAAGCAAATCAAAAAAATTATACGTATTATAGTAGTTATACATGTTAAGGCATACGTTTTATGACAATGAATTTATTGTCCGCTGACAGCATCTTATCTGCACCGCTGGGCATTGAAACACGTGTTGCTAGGGTTATCAGACATCCTCTTTTTGAGACCTTGTAAACTGTCCAGCCAGATTTTACAAAAAATATCAAGTCTTCTTTCCCAATAAAAGTGAATGACAGTAAAGTTTTACTTTTTTTTTGGGGTTTCTAAACATAGTTAAACATTTAGTAACGGGTGCCAATGAACTTCCTACAAAAATTAAAACTTTTTGAAGAATATTAGTGATTCTTTGGTCTTTATCAACACCCACATATTTTTTCCTGGCTGTTTTTTTTTTTTACACATCTAAGTTGAGAAGAACTTAATCCATTCAAAATCTTACAATTATTTGCTAGGAAAAAGAAACCTGTTAGAATGAATAAAACTGTCAGAGAAATCTATTTGAAGCTGAGCTGTGCGAAAGTGATGATCTGCGAATTAACAAAATTGCGTCCAGTGCTTACGTACAACTGTTTTTTTGTGGGAATAATTTTATATTATTTGCTTGCAAAATATTCTGTAGCGCCTGCAAACCAAATGGAAGTGACTTTCATAATCACAGTGAACACGATTATCACTTTATTGGGTTGCAAAAAAATATGTTAACTGAATTTGGGATACAATTTTGCACATAATATATTTCTAACTGACCTGCAACATAATAAACTAATTAAGTATATTCCGATTGTAAAATTATGTCTCCTCTTTTTGAATACCACACATCACGCAACCCTAAATGCTGCAGAGATGAAACAATAACCAGTGAACAAGCTTATTCATGGACGGTGTTCAAAGTTGCTGTGAACAAGTTCATGAAAGTAGCTCAAAGTTGGACAGCCAATAGCATTGCACACATGATATACGAGCCAAGCACTGACTAAGGTATGTGTTCAAAAACTCCCATCATTTCACGAATAGTTCTAGCCGCCACAGTGATTCTCGTGCTAAGAAAGTCGTCATCTCAATCAATTTAAGTTTAATACACGAGGTGCTTATGTATCTATGTGTATGTATATATAATGTTAAATTTATAATTTTATACTTTATTGACCATTGCTTCCATCATAAAATCTTTCTATCCCATTCACTTAAGATTTCACACAATGATCATTTGCACATGAACCATTACATAAACTATACACATCTCCAAACAAAAAGAAGCAAAATGCAAGCCACTATAATGTAGAAAAGGTTTAAATTATTTAACAAAGAAAGAATTCCGTGATAAAACATTGTATAGACAGATTATAGTTCTGCAGAAATGCATAGCAGAGTAGAAACAAGATGGTGAGGAGAAAGAGGTACTTACAGTGCCGAGGATGCAGTGGCTGCGCAGACACGACGCCCACCAGCCCAGCACGCCCGTGGCGCACACGATGATCCCCACCGCCACCAGGCCCAGAGCCACGTAATAGAACAAGGGGTGCGGGGAAGCCTGCGAGCGGGTGAGCAGGCGCGACAGCAGCACTCGCGGCACGTCCGTCAGCAGGAAGCCTCCCAGCACCACCAGGGCCACCCCCGACATCTGCGCCAACGTCCCCACTCAACTGCATACACTGGCATGGAACTGAGTCCTGCATTTTAGTGAGGGAAAGAAAGAGAAACTTAGGAAGCCCACCTACCTGATGCTTGAACTGGGCTGCAGTGTATTTTCAAACGTGCGCCCAATGAGCTTAATGCACGTTGTTTGAGATAAAACCATCATCACCGCTGTCACACTTCGCCTGGACTCCTCCCACCACGGCTAAAGACGTAAAGTGACTTGAACAAGGCTTGGTCTGTCTATAAGCAGGCTTAGATACCATCTGCCCAACCAACAGTTACTGTATCGTAACCACCCTAGATCGGCTACCACCCTCTACCACCCCCTCTTGCGTGCAGCCAGTTCATGCAGCTGCCACGGAGTGACAGACGAAGAAGTAGTGTGTCACCCCCACACACACCTGACCCCCAGGACGTCTGCCGCACCGGCTATATATTGAGTTGCAGCCCCAGAAAATGCCAGTTGTTCTTTAGCCATTGCCTATGCTTTTTCTTACAAGCACCGCGATGCTCCACCACTTGCAACCACTAACCAACTGTCCGTTAGGGACGCGTAGCCACAAGCAGCCTTAGCAAAATTGTTCCAAGGCAGTGGTCGCTACGCCAACCACCTCACCACGACTTCATCTGTGACTTTGACTCACGTGCCTAAGTACGCTAGACAGCTGGTTTAGGGAAGGCAGTTGTAATTTGAACGTGGCTGAGGCCACGATTCTGCTTGCATCGTACCCAACAGGGATTTTGTAGTGAGCTTGGCAATAAAGACTCGAATGGGTAGAGCTACCAACTGGAGAATATTGTCTATTCTGAATAAATCCCGCAGCCCTTTATTCCGGAGTTTTGTCTGCTTATCAGTGAGGGATTATCCCTATTTAACTTGTCATTATCTGCAGTCCCCATTAAGCAGTAACCTTCCATGTCCACAGCGGCTTCTTGGCAAGGAATAGGGGAACAGGACATGCACGCTCAGACAAGATGCAGGTGATTGTGCCTCAAGGTGGAAGGAGGGAGGATCACTATTGCAACTTGATGCTCAGCACCGTGGCTGTTCCGTCTTGTTTGGTTGTACCTGGGTCCTTCACACACGATTGTCAAGCACGGTACCTGGAAGCAGGCATTACGTCACACACAGGTCAATTCCAAGCTAATGTAACAACCCCCAACAATTCAGCACGCCACCACGATTCACCGTTGGGTGTTGGAATTGGAGGGTCGGTGTAACTGGGATCCTGACGCAGATGGGCAAAGGATAGGCACTGAGCTACCCATGCACCTCTGTACATTCCACCGTGATTCGCCACTGGGTGCAGAGGTTTGAGGAATGACAAGGTGCCTACCTGATCCTGATCTTCCAAGGGAGAGGAAACACTTGTACGTTTCTTCATTGCCATCGAGAGATACCTGTACCGCTCCCCAAACCTTCACCCCAACTGATGCCTTTGTCCAAGCAAGGGCGAGAAAGGAAGGGTGAATTTGCTGCAGGACGAGAAACCAGAGAGTCAATGCCCCAATGACCTCCAGCTCTGATGGTGTATATGAAGCAGAGGGAGCTCACATGGCAGCAGTAAATCAGTGAACTCCCTCGATATCAACCCGGGCTCTTCCAGCCACCCACCAAGACCCCAGGTGCTCACGGCCCATAGGCCGCACCTGAACCAACACAACCCTTGAGCATACAATATGTCTACGCAGCCGAACGAGATCAAGCCCAAAGTGAACGCAGGAATACATTACCTGTCCTGTAGAGACGGCCATTCCCTGAGGACTGTTCTCCCCACCTACTGGGATGCCTGGACCTCGTAATCCTTACATAGGACCAGAGGTACATAGCATCCTGCGATCCTGGCAACTGTAAGCTTAAGACTCAAAACAGCCACTGTACTCGAGTAAGAACAAGGCATTTGTAGTCAGCGCTGAAAGAGAAACAACTCGACATCTCCCTAAGTCATACTTGGGCAGTCGTCACACTGATCTACAAAAAGAACACACTTCAGACTATGCCTGTATATTACTTTCAAGGCATTATGCACATTAGAAATACCATTTCAGGCCACTCCAACGTAGCAAAAAACTGCATTTTCAAAGCACTGTATTCAAAATATTTTGGTCAGGTGCACACAAAAATACTCAAGGGTCCTGCACTAAACATCGCAAAAGAATTTCTACCAATAAAATGATAAGGTCACTGCTGAAAGTACCATAGGTACATGCAGAATGAAGAGAACACTACAGCCCAGTTCAGAGACTTACGCCTAGCGACAATGGTGCACATGATGCGCGTAATAATGTAGCCGTTATTGCTCCCTCATTTCTCTGCCTCAAAGACAAAAAAAAAGTTGTAAGTAGGTGGGCACCTTAAGTAACACTTAACAGCTGAGGTCTTCTTCAGTGCCAGTGAGGGTGAAGTGAGATGGACATGGTGTAATGAAATGAAGGAATTAAATGGGAAATATAAATGAAGTACGGCGAGAAAACTTACCAACCAATGACAATGTCCACTTTGTTTTCCACAAACAGAAATCCAGGACTAACCCCACCAGGAATTGAACCTGATTTGTCATGGTAAGAGTGAAAGTGGTCTGAACACTACAGTACTATGGCCACACACCCTCCAAGTTCCAAATCTTCACTTCATGAACAATAAAAATTTATTACACCATGGACAGAATAAAAAATTTAAACTGCTCTAAAGGAAAAAAAAAAAATGATAAAAATGGTGGTTTGTGTCCACTAGCATGTCTATGTATACTATGCAACTAAAACTGGTTCGTAAACAAATCAACACCTCTGATACATACAGTAATATCTGCACTAATTACACTGAAGAGCCAAAAAAAACTGGCACACCTGCCTAATATCGTGTGGCAGAAGTGCCCCCGAGCTCGCAGAAGTGCCGCAAGACGACGTGGCATGGACTCGACTACTGTCTGAAGGTATGCAGGAGGCAATTCACACCATGAATCCTGCAGGGTAGTCCACAAATCCAATCTGCGCCAATTTGAGAAAGGGTTGCACATCTGTCACGTTTAATGATTCTCGTCAGTCGTCATCTGTCCCATTCTTTCACTATCTTTTTCCGGCTGCAGCGATGTCGAAGATGTGATATTTTACCGGATTCCCGATATTCACGGTACACTCGTGAAATGGTCGTACGCGAACATCCAAATGTTATCGCTACCTTGGAGATGCTATGTCCCATCTCTCGTGCGCCGATTATAACACCACGTTCAAACTCACTTAAATCTTGATAACCTGCCATTGTAGCAGCAGTAACCGATCTAGCTGCCGTCCGCATTGCATTACTCTGATTGGTTCCATACCTCCGTTATTTGCATACGCACGCCTATACCGGTTTTTTTTTGGCTCTTCAGTGTATAACAAGTAGTTATATTTTTCAACATACATTACTAAATATATAACGTTTGAATTAGTGACCATTAAAATTAGTTTCTTTTTATTCTTTACAAATTAGATTAATAACTTCTCGACACAAACATATGTAAATAGAATTTTTTAACAATTTTGCAGTGTCACTTGATTGATGCACACATACATGAATACAAACAAGTCACTACGACCACATCAATTTCTATATACACATGTATAGGCCATTCATGGTTACTTCACACTTTTCTGAAGCCCTGCTAAAGTTCTACTTTTGGTTACCGAATACGTATTCTTCCGCTACATGTAAACATAAACACTGCCATGTGACTACGTTTTAACTGTCCAATGTTTGTTTACTGTTTTCAGTTGTTCAAAGAATTTAGTTATATTTCAAAAACAATTTCGTACAAATGTTTACAATTTACGCCTATAACCATATTTAGGTCAACTTTATAACTTTTTAACAATGTCTATGCTGACGATAATTCTTACGGTAATTATTTTACATTGTTAACATATTTGTTATACACGACAAAGCACATTACACATAATACATGTTAATATTTTGCAGCGACTGTGTTTAACCCAGTTATAACTGTGGGGGAAAAAACTGTAGTAGTTAACATCTTGTTATTAATATGTGTTGGGTTATTTCGTTAAAAGGACGGCATCAGTTGGAATAAAAATTAAAATGAAGGAACAATCCAAGGAAAAGACACAGTAAATTCGAGCATGCAACTCGTGTCACTTTTTTTTGTACGTAGCAACGACAAGTTGAAAAGATAGTGGTGAACACGCACACAAATAGGCCCACCATAACTTTTATTCCACTCATATTTTTATGAATTGGTACTTACTGCTATGTGGGTTTATTCCATTATTTATTTAAAATTATCTGGCTGGGCTTAGTATTTTGTTGGGGTTGAGGCAAATATTCAAATCACAGAAACGTATGCACGTTACACAATTGTGTTTCAAACACCTAGGGCAAGGTTACAACATTGTGATGAACAGACACTTCTTTCAAACAATTAATTTAGTCTTAAAAACAGTTCACAGTTAGAATGTATAAATTCCACATTACAAATTTGAAAGCATGTATAATTGTCCTGCTACTATAGGCAGTACAAAAAAAGAGAGAAAAAAGAGAGAGAGAGATAGAGAGAGAGAAAGAGAGAGAGAGAGAGTTAGAAGCTCCGTTTTGCCTATTAAATTTTCTTCCTCAGACGAAAAAAAAACACCATGTCACTAGGGCCTATTCACATTAATTTGCACTGATATTTTTAACTGTAACAATGAAATATGTTTCCTTCAGTACTACCTAAAAATTCAAATATATCAATAGGCAATGTTTAATTTACAAATAGTATAACAAAAAAATAGGTTAAAACAATATTTTAACTGTGAACTATTTCTTACTAGCCGTTGCCAACACATCGCTGCTCTCGCCGTTTTTAATTCATATTTAATACAAAATAAATATATGACAAGTTAAAGAAGATGCCAAGTTAAAGTCTCATTTATTCAAGAATACAGTACTAAGTTAATCACAGTGCTATATATTTGTGGTGTACAAGTTATTGAAAAAACAGGTTAACACATTACGCCTAAGAGTGATTTTTAAAAGGTTCATTTTAAAACATCCGAAGAAACCGTGAATGTACTATATAAACTACGCAGGACCTTCAGCAATTTCAGTTAACCACACACAAACTATTGTAAAAAATTAACATATGGATTCAAAATTAGTACATGTCAATGGTGTCACATTCAAATCTAAAGTTAGTACAATTGTGTACGTTATTCCTGCTGGATGCAGGCGAGGCAGATGGTGGAAATGGGACTGGAAATAGAATAAGCCGTGAAAAACCCCAGGGATGGATCAAGTCATTTTTTTTTCTAAATGCAAAGATATGTTTTCATGCCCCTGCCGCTCAACTACCACCTATTACAAATTGTCCTCATCTCTCCCACTTTTAAAATAATTTCGCGATGGCAATTTTGAAAGCAGATTATGCATTATTGAATTACTTTTACATGCTCACGAGAAATTAAAATTTAGGTAATGTACTAGCATAAGAATAAACTACAATTTGCTTTTATTAATTAATTTTAATTTCATAGCAATATGNAATTTAGGTAATGTACTAGCATAAGAATAAACTACAATTTGCTTTTATTAATTAATTTTAATTTCATAGCAATATGCTGCATATGTCCAAAGAAACATTTGGGTATAAATACGTAAAAAGTAAAACTTTAATGTAAAGATCTACAAAATATTATGATTAAATATAGTAGTTAAGAAAGATTATCTCAGTTTCCTCAAAGAGATAAAAGCCATACAATGATCAACATTAAAAATGCTCATTTAATGGTGAGATTTATTGATTTCAAACTAAAAAAACTTTTGATTACAATAATTTTCTTTATGGATTGCAAGATAAAATAGTGAAGGTGCCACTGACGTGGCGTGGCGCCCCACCCACCTGCATGCTTCGCATGGGCCACTTCTGAAATGTCACACTTCTCATGTGGAATATCCTTGCATGGAGTGTAAGCATACAACAAATTTGCCGCGGAAGCAGCGCAATATTATTTAAATAAGTAAAATAAAAGAGGTCGTACCATGAACAGAAAGTTGCAGCATAGCAGGACGTATCTGCAGAGTGTGTACTCGGACAGCTTCATCACGGGAGCGAGCGCGTCATGTTCCCTCGGGAGGTCTGGCCACAGGCTGGCGGGCGGGCGCGAGCACCCAGGAGGGCGGCAGGTGGCTTGGGAGGGGGGAGGCAGGAAGCATCTGTGCGACAATGGGCGCGTCAAAAGGCAGGAGACGAGCTTCACTGCTCATGCGGGCTGGCCACTTCCTATCAGGTGTATTACAGTCACTGCAGGAAGTGGGCACGGCACGGCATGATCAGGACAAGTGTGACAAATAAACAGTGCAACTGTCCATTTGAAATATATATTAACTTCCCACACACCTTAACTAACAAATTTTAACAAATGGTTTTACATTATGGTTATGTACACTTTAACACAACATTTTAGTTTTTCTACCTTTATTATATGTACCACCAAATTATTATTTGGTAAATTATGTTAAATTCACATTTTAAGTGACTAATGGGCAGTTGGCCAGCAGTGGTAAAATGTTCGACTCTCAATACGGCACACTAAATTATTTTTTAATTAAAAAAAAATTAATGCCTTTTTTAAAATTAAAAATTGAATTTTAAATTTGCAAAATAATATTTGTGTAGGCTAATATACGTACTGTACTTATATATAAAAGTAAAAACAGTCATAAAAAAATTTAAATTTAAATAATTTGTTTTATTATAATTTGGTTTGAAAGGCTCACCATAAAAAGCTTAACTTCATTGTAGTTCAGGTTAATATCAACATTTATGTATGAAATGCATTACCATTTGTACCACATTACATGCAGTTCACACATTTTAAAAATAAATTACATATTTGGGAACACTACTTTCGTCCTGACGATACATTAGTTATAGTTATATCAACAAGACAAAAATAAAATACTAGACCACGTATTAGTACAGATGCACATAAAATACTGTCAGTTCAAAATTACATCAGAATAAAAGCTCTAGCGAGAAAGTGAAGGATATTGTGCAGCGTAGCTCACGTGATTGCAGAAGAAAACCATTGACCTTACAACACAATGCACGATGTTGCATGCGACCATAGAAACAAACATTCTACGTCTGCTGTTCTTTGTGCCTGCAAAAATGTCTGTATAATTTAATAAAACCAAAAATTAAAGTACAAAGGAGTTAAATCCTAATAAATAAAATCTGTGCATTATTTNTCTGTATAATTTAATAAAACCAAAAATTAAAGTACAAAGGAGTTAAATCCTAATAAATAAAATCTGTGCATTATTTACTATCCAATGCTGATCTCATCTAAAACCTAAAAAGATTCCTCTTGACTCACTACTTGGTACACACAACTTGAAAATATCTCACAAAGCCTGCCAAATACAACATACTGTACCTGTAATGTCCAAGTATAAACAAAAACCTGCCACAACAAATCTAGTGTGAAATATTATGAAATCAGCAAAATGGCAATTAAAAAAATTACTCACAGTGTATCATCAGGTTAAGTCACTTCCTGAACTAAAATATTTTGCCAAACAGCATGTAAATTTTCAAAAAATACAAATCACGTATCAGCGGTACATAAACAACAAACAGAAAACTTACCTTAAGGTAAAAGCTACTATCATTTTTTCAATAATTTAACAACAGGTTTGCAAAATTACTTGCTGGGAAAGATTGATGGAATATTCACACACTAAATTTAGTTTATAATAAAACCAGTGTGCAAGCTAGACAGTAAATTATGTACACCCACTGACGATATCCTCTATTATCTATTACAAACTTAAAAATCATTTTCACAACAAACTTTCTAAAATGATTACAAAAAACTGTGATAATGAAATCAAGATTTCATCAGTTACTTTATTAAAATTTTTACAAACACATATGGGTTATTGCTGTGAAATCTCCAAGTCCATTCTCACATGTATGTTTAAAGAATAAACTGTGGACTTGTGATGAATACACTTACGTTTGTTAGAAATGCAACACCATGAAGGGACCATTACAATGGAAGGAAATTCATTAGGTACACGAATGACTAATATTAACAAACAAATTATAAAGTTTCAGAGCCATGCAGCATTACTCGCAAAAAGTCGGTACATATGTTGTAAAGCCTCTACGAGCAGCAATAAGAGCTGCCGTACATCATGGCATCATATTAAACAGGCCTTGGATGTGTTCTGAAGGAATCTCCTGCCAGGCTGCTTCCGAGTCCACAGTTCATCGCTATTNGTATTAAACAGGCCTTGGATGTGTTCTGAAGGAATCTCCTGCCAGGCTGCTTCCGAGTCCACAGTTCATCGCTATTGGCTGCTGGATGAAAATGACTGACTAGTTTCCAAGTGGCCATATACCAGACACGTTCAATAGATGATTGGGCGGACATGCAGGTCAAGGAAGACGCAGCATTTGCTTTGCTGCGAAGAAAGTCTGAACATTTTTGGCAACACGTGGTCGGGCGTTGGCTTGTTGGAAAATGGCTGAAGGAAGGATACAACTTCAGCCTCCATAACTTCCCTTGCACAGCTGTTGCTGTTGAGAACGCCCGCAATTTGTAGCAGTCGAGGTCGCCTACGATACAATACCCAATTCCTGCCCAAGCCATCACACCCATTGTTCGTGCAGTTTGACACCGGACAATGCATTCTGGACGATGGCACAGCCATTACTGTAGTCCAATTTGAAGTGGGACTCATTAAAAACCAGTACATGTTACCACTTTGCGTGCCAGTGGGTGTGTTTGTGAACACATTGTCGCCCGAGGCATTCACGGTTCAGGCTCGGCGGAATCCTCTACAAAGGAATGCACGTATGCAGTCCTCCGCAAACAAGATACCATCGAACAGTGGATGCAGACAATGCCGGACCTGTTGCAGTGGTTTAACGTCCTGCTAACGCTCGAGATGAAGCTGAATGGTCTGTCAATATCATGCAGATGAGGTGTCTGTCATCCTGTGGTGTCGTCACATTTTGTGGTCCAGTTTCGGATTTTCGACTTGTTCTGTTCTTTTATCCACTGCTTCCACACTTGCGTCGCTCATCACCGTCATGACCTATGAGCAGCAGTTTTGCATTACGGAAATCCTCCTTCACACAAGCTGATCATTTGGCTTCGTTCAAACTCTGTAACATGCTTAAAAGGTGCCCTTTCACATCGGCGAGGTATACTGACTCCAGTAGGAATGTTTACAACTATACTTGTCTGATGCCCCACTCATCCTCTATGTTCTTTAACACATCACTTCAGAGGGCTGCTGCGTCTAGGAATGAGCAATCGTTCTTCAATCCTTATCACTTACATATTATACCCTGCTTTCCATTTCCTTTTGAGTTTCGTTTCACTTGCATGTTTCCTTCACGGTGTTGCATTTTTCATACGAGAGTATGTGTATAGCCGATTCATACATGAATGCTGCAAAAAAAATAAAGCGATGGCAAAAGGAATTTCCAGATGAACAATTTTTATTTATGCGATGAAAAATGTGCAAGTAGTCCCAAGTTCTGTAGCTATCATGTGTTAAAATGGTGATTTATATTGACTCAAATTACATGAGTAAGCAAAATAAAGTCTTTCTATATGTATGTGAAGTTATTTTTTGAAATACTCTGCTTCTATCATTAGTAACAGAAGTTTAACTTCAAACCATTAAAAAATTTAATAGACGTTAAAATCTGAGAAAAGTTATTATGCTGAGGCATTGTGGTCAATGTTGCTTGAAGGTCCAAAACCTTTTTGTGACATAAATGGATTTGCTCACTAAGTGTTCAGAGGCAATTGAGATCTTGTGAGCAGAACCTGATATACAGCATAAGTTCACTAGGGGTTTCGAAAAATTATGGTAGGAAAACCAATCGAGCAAGATACACGTGGTTTTTGGCACATTGAAGCAAAACTCTGGAAGTTTTTTACTGACCTTAGTAGACCTCAACATGGGCTCCCTTGATAGCAGGAATGTCAATAATATTCCAGCTCTTGCCATTTTCTGTGGAGCACGTTTGCTGGAACAGCCGAAATTTAATTCTTGATACGGATTTTCAGATTGAAAAGTTCATCAAACTGTGTTTGGTACACATTGCTCTTAACATAATTCCACAAGAAAAACTCCAGTGGGACTATGTCAGGTGAACGTGGAGGCCAAGAAATTGGACCATCTCTGCCAATTCAGCTTCCTGGAAATGTGCTGTCTAGATAAGCACGTGCCTGCAGACCCCAACGAGGTGGGGCACCATTTTGTTGCCAAACTATGATTGGCTGGAAGTGGTTATTTTGTGGTATCGCGTAACGTTGCAGCATGTCTGGGTAGGTGTTCGTGTTGATTATCTGCTCTTGAAAAAATAAGGGTCCAATAACACAGTCATGCATTACTCATCACACATTAACATTATGGCTATAGTGTATGGACTCCCTAATGACACGTGGGTTTTCCTTGCCCAAATGTGCACATTATGCTTGTGGAGTTGCCTCGACACGTAAAATGTTGCCTCATCTGCGAAAATATTTTTTTCCAAGAACTCACCATCAAAGTCAATGCGGGCAAGAATATATCCAATGAATTGTTGTGTGATGTGGTTACCCGGTTTTAACTATAGCATTTAACTGAACTTTGTACGCACATAATCTCATCTTCTTAAGCAGCACTCCGTGAAAGGAAGCACGTGGAATTGCCAATTCTCGCAAAGCTTTGCATGTGTATTTTGTAGGGCCTCATGCAAACTCTTCACCAATTCTTTCGACACATTCATCAATAACAGCCGGTCGGCCACTTCTTTTGTGATCGTGGACATCAGTTTCTAAGGAACACAGTTGTCCATCACTTATTGCATAGTGATTTGGAGGTTTTTTGTTAAACTTTGTGTGGTAATTTCATTGCGTCTGAGTAACTGATTTTGTCTCAAAAGCCAAACCTCACAAAGCACCTGCTCCTGCACAGTTGCCATTTCACAAAAAAATGAATGAGTAAAGTTAAGATGGCCGCAAATGTCATCTGTTGGTGGCGCAACAAACTTCCAGAGTTTTGCTTCAGTGTGCCAAAAACTGCATGCAGCTATCTCAATACATTAACCCATCATACAGTGTATGTCTATATGCAGTATATAACCAAAAGAATCATCTTATTTCACAAGGCTGACGCGTGGCGCATANCATCTTATTTCACAAGGCTGACGCGTGGCGCATATAGGACGTGTTAGAAGCGGCGCTGTCACAACCTTCCCCCCGCCAGCTTAAACCAGTGTAGGGACTTCCGGACGACGCATGTATCCCATTAACGTATACCGAGGTCAAGCCAAGATGTAGTAACGCGTGCAGGCCATTACACGTGTCATTGCAGCGCGGGACCTCCTCTCCCACCCCCTTAGAAAGCCCAGTGAAATTTGTAAACGCCGAGAAATGACGAGATAGTAAAACGATTTCCACCCGAAGTTAAAAACACGTACCGAGAATAAGCTGACAGCGTAGGGCAGGGGCAACTGGCCCACACCACCCCCTTCCCCACCAATCTACAAGAACCAGGGCGCGTGTATGAAATGTATTGTACTGCGCCCTCCGCCCTCCGCCCTCCTCCCTCTCCCCCAACAAGGGAGACACGTGTAGGAATCGAGGGAGGGAGCGAAGAGACAATATAAGCCTCTTTGCGGCGAGGGTGGGATTCAGTTGGTCAGTTGTTATCACCGCACAGAGAGAGTCAGTTGGTCAGTCATATCGGGCAGTCGGAAGCTGCGATACTCCGTGCCAAGAGAGTAAGACAGTGCAACAGTTACCAAGGCTGGGAGATCGGACCCTGACCAAGTGAGTCAGTCGCATCAGACAGTCAGTGAAACCCCGTCACCAGAAAGCCGACGAGCGGCAGGTGGTGTGGTGTTCGGTATCGCCACACCGGGATGTGCAGGTAGACAGGCATTGGGAGCCGGGAGCGCGGAGTCAGCCGGGAGAGAATCACAACATTAACGGGTCAGTCATATCAGGACGCGAAACGCGGGGCGCAGGGCAGAAGCAGTTAGACAGTTACCAGAGTCACGTCAGACGAGTAGTATCACCTCACCGGGACGTGAGTCAGTCAGTCAGTTATCGCATCAGTCAGTCAGTTACAATAACGCACTGAGAAGGCGGAGTCGAGTGGTAAGCTCTAACGAGGAGCGCCATGTCGAGCTAGTGGGATTAGTCCAGTGCAGCCCGTAGCCAAGAAGGGATTGACTAAATAAAGTTTTATCAAAATCTGACAACTTGGGTGTCATGGCCTGGTTGAACTGACATGGCATGATCTTCCACTGTTCTACAACCATATGAAGATACACCAGTGGCATATCCCAATTCCAAGCTATCTGTGAAGACATGAAATTCTAACATTGAATCTGGAGTGGCCACAAGGGGACCTCTGGGAAGGTAGTTTTTCCTTCAATTGTGTTCAATTCTTCTATAGCCTGTCTGGCAGTTTTGTAGACCAATCAGCACCTTCCTGCCACAGTTCCTGAATCATGGCCTTTGTCAATAGTAACAGTGATCACAACCAACCTAACAGTTAAAATATTCTGTACACGTTAGACAGAATTCCTTTCTCTTAGCGCACTGGCTGAAAAGTGTACACAATATGAAAATGTATCTAGAAATATATAAAAGGACAGGAATTAGTACTCACAGTGTAGTAATTGTCGACAGGCGTACATGCACACGCCCACATGTGCCCATACGCACGCACGTGTGTGTGCAGAGAGAGAAAGAGAAAGAGAGAGAGAGAGAGAAAGGACACATTTTCACTTGGTTGTGCGATCGCAACATTTCACTGGCTAGACCAGCTTCATCAGGCGGCAAGCTGTAGAACACTGCAGTATGGTGGAAGGGCACCGTGCAGTGTCCTACAACTCACCGCCTGATGAAGCTGGTCTAGCCAGCGAAACGTCTCAATCGTGCAATCGTGTGCAAATGTGTGAATTCCTGTCCTTATATTTTTGGTAGCTTATCGGCCTACTTGCAACCTTAACTAAAACGTATCTAGTTTAGGGTTCCACTGCAGGCCAAGTACCTACTTTTAGATTAGTGCCTCCCTCACCATCAAAAAGGTGAGCAATGGTCTGCTGAAGTTAAGAGGATTGCAGAGTTAGCAATAATTCTGGGCTGTTACTAGCAAATTTCTAAAGATGGAAACCACCGGAATTGAGCACACCTACAAGTTCTTGTTGGAGTTGCAAGGCTTCCTCCAGTGATGCTGTTCCAGTTACATCATCCACGTAAGTATCAGAGACCAGAACCTTGGCATCACAAGGATAGCCGCTCTTCTCATTCTCAGCAAGCTGGTGAAGAGTTTGTATGGCCAGAAAAGGTGCTACAGACACACCATTGGTCACGGTCTTAAGGCGATATTCGTGGATAGGGTCAGCCTCGTCAAACAGCCACATAATCGGATGGTAGTCATGTTGCTCTGGATCCAGAAGCACTTGATGGTACATTTTCTGAATGTCAGCCGTAAATGCATCTTTGTGCAGGTATAAGCGAATAATGAGGTCTTTTAAGTTACACTGTAACTTCTTCCCTAATATCGTATTTACTCAATTCTAATCAACATATTATTTCCGAATATATTTTTGAAAAACAAGGGTGCATCTCAGAATCATGTACCATCAATTTTTTTTGTGCAAATGTACTATTTGTTTTAATAATTTTTTTATTTGTTACAGTTACGCCATTCATAGCATATAAATTAATAAATGAAAACATCCATTTTATGGTTTAAAGATCGAGAATAAAATGATTTAAGTAAAGTGTACGCACTACGTGGAATTGGTCACAGAAGTTACTTGTGTCTGGCGAGATATTTCAAGGACAACTGGAGCGGGTTTCTACAACCCACAAAGGCGAGAAGGGTACTGCCCGAAGTCAAAGGTTGACCACATCAACCAACTGGCACTCTACGAAAGTCTGGATGTTGCAGAGTCTGTTCACGACGAACATACTTGAGGAGCGGGAAGTATTTCATGTTACTCTGCACCACTTTCCTTGCCCCGTCCCACCCGAGCAAGCGAAACAGTGTGTCGAGAGCAGAGTGGCAACCCAAGGCGAATGCTGGGATTTACAAAGGAGTGCGCTACTGCGATATGCTTATCGGGGCTTGTTCCACTTTCTGTCACTCGAGGGGAGTGAATGTCTGGGGTTATTGTTGCAAGAATGTTCTGGTCATCGCCCCTGCTCTCAGCACGACCCTCTGAGCTGATAGTCTAGAGTTTGGAGGATTACACGACCTTAAACGCCGCCAGGTGTGCAAAAACTGTGAAGTGACGAGCCAGCGAAGCATCGAGCGGCAACAACAGTGACCAACGAGAGTGAAGTTTGCATATCGCGGGCATCAGTACAGTGGAGAGTGAGACTGACGGGCGAAATTATTGAACTGGCTGCGTGGGTGACAGACATTTGGAATGATGGCAATAGACAGATTGAATATGCGTAAATAATGAGTGTGAAATAAGTGACATATAGACACAGTTGATAAGGACTTTAATTGGAATTGAGATAGACAATATATATTGCGTTCATTGAGAATAACAAAAGTAATAGTGGAAATAGGTAGTTTAATGCTGTAAATAATAGCAATGTGAATATTTATAGCATTATAAATAAATTAAAAATGAAATTTAGTTCTTTTATTTTATTAATACTGCCATCCCTCACAATCTCAGATACACTCCTAGCATTTTGTAACAATATTAATGATTGCACCAACAACTGCAATACCTGTTAGCAAGTATGAGAATAAATTAAATGTAAAAGTAACAATAACTGTGTTTATTTATTAAAACAAACACACCTAATATCAAAAGTAATATTCTATGAATTGTTTACGGTAGTAACTTCAAACATTCAAATACTCACAATGACCAACAGCTAAATAGAATACTCGCCAACCAAGACAGACATAAAATAAAAATGTTGTAACAAAAATTATATTTTTTGTCATATTCACACAAGACAAAGTTTTTTGAAAAAATCCACATTCCTATGTAATTAAAAACTTTCTGACTAATGTAGCAAATATTTTCAACGTTCAAATCTGCACAGACTTGTAATGTTTGCCGTCATAATGCACTGTGTGGTGCAGGTTGCTCGAACATCATACGTAAAACTAGAAGTCTAGAGCACTCCCTCGACTGCCTCCGCAGCTGACAGAGGTCGCCAGGTCGTCTTGCTCTCGTTCCGTTGTCTCCTGCAGCTGAGGCGGCAGGTGCAGCTTCTGTCGACAGACAAGTGCAGTGCATGAGGCACGCCCCTGGAGCATCTCTCAATATCTCACTGTTTTGGAACTCATCTCTCGTACTGCATGCATTATTCACCTACTTAAACCAACTGAAACAAGAATTTTTATCATCAAGGAGTACCGCACTGCTTTTTTGTAGTTACTGCTGAAACTCAAATGTAGTACGGTGTGGCATTCTGCACTCTTCTGTGCTTAAATTCCTTGACATTCCCATCAAAAAATGTTTAATTAATACAAGAAACAGAAGCCAATACAGTAATGTGCAACTACCATGTTCTGCATGTCTGTATGTATACATTAAGAGTTAGTACTATGTATTTCCATATTCACCACAAAAACATATGTACACAAGTACCATACATCTCCCCTCCACACATACCTACTTTAAAGGCCTTTTGCGTGGAGGAAAGGGGAGTATGTATATTTACCACCACATTCTGTTCAACAGAACTTGGCACAAAAAAATTTGACATTGCAAGGTTGTATTCACAGACTACGTACAAGGTTTGTCATGCTGTTGTGCGCTCCATCTATATACGCACCTCAAAAAAAGTTTTGCACCACCGGGATTTGTTAGTTACGAGGTTACTCGTGGCCCAAGAGAAAGAATGGAATGAAAATACAGCAGGTTCTCTAAAAACTATTTTTCAGGGGACTGCCAAAAAATTTCTATACACTAAGGATTTCAGTATATAAGGAACTGACATGTACATCAATAGAATACAACTTCTGACCTTATTAAAGGTGTTGAATGCAATAAGAGCTGTACATTAGTATCTATGAATAAAAGTTACAAGTAGGCTACCAAAAATATATAAAAGGACAGAAACTCAAGTTTATACAGTCTAGTGTGCACTTGTCAACAAGCACACCCTACAACTGCTTGCCTGATGAAACTGGCCTAGCCTGCAAAACATCGCAATCGCGCAACTGGGTGAGAAATGTGTCATCCTTCTTTGTGTGTGCGCCTGTTGACAAGTACTAGACTGTGAGTGCTTGAGTTTCTGTCCTTTTATATATTTTATGTGTGAATAAAGTTTAACTAATTAACACACTAAAAATGAGAATTTTTGAAATCTAATTACTGTAAATAATACATACAAAAATATTTCACCTCAACCCACCTAAATAAAGAATACATCACAAAGTAATGTTTTTCATGAGGAAAAACATGTTTTTTTAGGAGAAATAAGGTGTAGGTTTTGTGGCAACCTTGCATGCCAAGTAGAGAAATTCAAGCTTATTAAGAAGAAAATTTCTTACAAAATAAATATAGTAAATACCACTAACATCTATTTACTAGTTTTAAAATNAATATTTCACCTCAACCCACCTAAATAAAGAATACATCACAAAGTAATGTTTTTCATGAGGAAAAACATGTTTTTTTTAGGAGAAATAAGGTGTAGGTTTTGTGGCAACCTTGCATGCCAAGTAGAGAAATTCAAGCTTATTAAGAAGAAAATTTCTTACAAAATAAATATAGTAAATACCACTAACATCTATTTACTAGTTTTAAAAATGTTGCATATTCTTAGGAGGAAAAAATTATTCATGTTTGCACTGATGATGATCAGTTACATTTTCATTGGCCTGTACATGTCACTTGAACTGCATTGCAGTGTGTTTGAAACTCAGTTTATTCTATGAAACTATCACACATGCTCCAAATGTGCTGATCTACATAAAGAAGACACTTTTTAGACAACGCCTGTCAATTACTTTCAGCACACGTGTACATTATAAACATCATTTTGGAGGACTCCAACACAGCTCAAAACTGCTTTTTCAAACTGCTGTATCTCACAATATTCTAGGGTCCTATTTTGAACATTGCTAGAGACTTTTTACGACTACAACGATAGGGTCACAGCTTCAAGATTCATAGATACATGCAGCACGATGAAAACATCGTATGCCAGTTCAGAGCCCTGCGTGTTACAGCCATGGCGCACTTTATGTGCGTGGCAGAGTTGCCCTTATTGCTCCCGTGCTTCTCAGCCTCCAACATGAAAAACAACTCCACGTAGCATTGGTTAAACAAGGGTTGAAAATCTGTGATGTGAAATTAAATCGGGCTTTTGAAATCCTGAAAAATGTATTTGGTTTTAATTCCTATGCCTTTAGTTCAGTTCCATTTTAAGGGGTCTGTCTGTCACTTGAACTTCATTACAGAGTGTCTGCAACCAAGTTTTTTCAATGAAACTATTAGAAGTGTGCCAAATGTGCTGATCTACGAACATAACACACACTTCAGACTACCACGTCAATTACTTTCGAGAGACCATGCATGTTAAAACACAATTTCAGAACACTCGAATGTTACCTCTACAAGAAACTTCTTACGGCGCAACTTGAAAGCAAGGTCGAAGCTATCCGGCACATGTGACATCAGTGTGTTTATGGCCGGCAGCTTGTTCAAGTGGAACAGGCCGTGATAATCCTTGAACACTGGGTTCACTTGTCTGTCTGTTCCCACAAACGACTCCAACTTCACAGCTATGTCGGACATGTGCTCGCATCTTTTCATGAGGAAAGGCTCCTGAAATTATAAATTATTTGTTAAGGAGTTCTTGGCTGAACTCAAAACCCATTCCTTTGACTACTACAAAACACATACAATCAAATAAAAAATAATACATATACTAACATTGCTGTCAACATGAGGCTGGCATGTTTCACATAAGATGTCAAGTATTTTGTATTTACCAAACTTAGGGAAACTTAAAAATAGGACACCACCACACATTTTTATTTTGGTCTACAGGTAAATACATTATCCCAAAATTTAATTGGACATGTAATTTAGCACGACTTTAAACTTCGACGCGTGACACGTATTCTGACTATAATAAACACGACTTTGCCTAATCTGGACATGCCTTCACGTCACCCCAGGCGGGGTTTGAACCCTGAAGCAATTTGCTACAAGAGCCTACAAGTACGCTCCTTGTTGCGGGAGCACCCATGGACAAGTCAGCCAAGATTGTTCGCTCTGATGTAAGACGTCACACCAAACCCCCCAACACATGAAGGAAGCTAGCCCAGCAGCCAAGACCACATTACAAAGCGACCTACTTCAGCCATGAGCCGAGATATGGCACTAGAGAGCGCAGCTCCGCACAGAGGCGGAACTCATTACCGCCCGCATCCCTGCACCCCAGACGAATCCGCTGGCACATAGAATATAAGACCTTGCACCACCGAGGAACGTCAGTTGTTCTCCAGCACCAGCAGCTCGCTCCACCACCTCGTGTGCTGGGGCTCTCTGCTGATACCAACGTCTTCGCGACCTTCCAGAAGCTCTACCAGATCTTCACCAACTACCCCCGAAGAAGTCTTAGAATCCCTTGAACTGCCAAACACCCTTCTGGTAACCGCAACCACACAAACCTTCTCGTAGTGTTAAACACCCCACTACCCTTCTGGTAATGGCCCCAGACGTCCCTTCTGGACAACGGCATTGAGACAGATAGGGACAGTTGTAATAGCTACCTAGCCGCATCTGCTCTGTCCACGTCAGACCCAGGTCCCCTTCACCTGGTTTACGTAGTTTACTTCCGGCCAGTTCTTTGTTAGTTACGAGGTAGTACCGGTCACCGTGTTTATTCCTCAAGGAATAAATATGTTTCCACTCAAACCTTCGTGTACTAGTTTCTAAGGGTGACTGATTTTATCCTCTATAGACGTCAGCCTGCCAGGGTAAAGCAGGAGACTGCGTCTTTGATAAACCCATTACCGAACTTAGTGTAGGACTGCGGCCTCCTTTAACTGGGCACACGTACGTCATAAACACACCCAGTCGACGGCCGTCCATACTGTGCACCTGGTGCGCAGTAAGGTAGAGCCACAACCACTAGCAACACAATTCACAAGGCGGCTAGTCAGCCAGCCCACCTTTGAACCCACACCCAACGTCATCGTCGGATGCTCAAAGTAAACCCACCTCACCAACTACCACGCCTCGTGTCGCCGGTTGGAGTAAACGGGCACGGCTCTGGGTTAGCTCGGCTTCAGTTCTACACCTAGCTAGGGACCATCATTGTCTGCTTCCCCCTGATGAGGCCGATAGTTGTACCTACCTTTATGCCATACACCCAGAGGAGTGGTACTAAGTGACAAGAAAGGAAGGCAGCTACGGCCTCCAAAGCCATCGGGAGCTGCAACCCAGCCCCAACTGCACTTTGCAACACAATACCCCGGGAATGAGCTCAAGCCGCCCACCAGCTGGAGAGGTCTCCCTCCCAGCTCCCTCCCATTCCTTCTTTCAGTGCCCGATCGAGACAGCCGGGTGACAGCACCTGATCGTGACAGATTTCCGCAGAGACCGGCACGTTCTGCTAGGGATTGCTAATCCCTGGTTCCAGTGCCGCCGGACCAGCAGCAGCACCGCCACTCCAGGTCGGGGCACCAGCTCCAGTCAACTCCAGCAGCTGGGTCAGCAACCACCCCAGGCCACCTTCAGCGAAGGTAAACCCGTGGCTGTGTGCCACGCTGTTCGCCGGACCGCTAAGCCCGCATTTGACTTTGTGCCGAGTCGCCAGGCCACGCGCCTTGTGCTGTATACCAGCCAGGGGCCGGTCAGCCAGTAGTGTAGTCAGCCAGCAGCGATATCAACCCGTGTCTCTGACGGACACGTCAAAACTTCAAAACTTGCCCGACCGTGACGTCACCGTCAACCAACCAATGTCACGCATTAACTTGAAACTTAAAGAAAGGATTAACATGGCCAAAATCTATTCAGTTGATGATATACAACATATGCTACACCTCAAATGCATTAAAGCATAAGGAAGTCATGTCTTTGTCCATCCCTACAGTTTTTCTAATTGTAAAGCACAGACTATTAATGTTCTTTACAATTTTTTTACATGGATTGCGCTATAATGAAACATGTCTACTCTAAAAACAAGCTCCTCTTCCCTGTCCATGCAGTTATGATGTAATTGCTTTCCATGACAAACTTTGTCCCGTCATTCAAACTCTTGTAAAAAACAGAAACTTGTAAAATATTTTACCTTGGGACTTGTTGAAACCGTATAATCTATTTTCTCAACACAGCTGTCACAATTTGTCGCACTGTTCGTTTACAATCACACGGTCTTCCTGTCAAATTGTTAATTAGGTTGAAAACTTAATACTTGAGCAAAATTCTTTGTTTGATGATTTAGTAAAAAAATAATAATGCACACTTAACATTATAGATTGACCTTGTTTATGAACCACTTCCATTTTGCAACTACTGGTGCTGGCATAAGGATGACTTAGCACTATCATTTCAAGAAACTGGAAAACGAGGAACCTTCAAAGCCCGTCGCAGTATTGGGGCTACAGAAAAGAGCACGAGTCAGACTGTGTTATTGCCTACTTTCACAGCAAGGCGGGCACATTTATATATACCTACGAAATATGGTTCCCTATCAGGGGAACAACAAATAATATCCTCAGTTCTTAAAAATAAAAGCAAGGAACAGATAAGATACAGACTTAAAATTTTCACCTACTGATTCAGCAAACTTAGCTTCTTGTAAAAAGTAAATAAACTTTAATGAAATATTTCACAATTTTTTAAGCGCGTCAGAGAAACATTTTGCTGGACTAGCTGCGAACCAGGCTACAGCACACAGCCGTGATAGAATTGTTGTTACAATAATGCTAGCCATTCACATGATTATAGAGCAAACTGTACAAGTTTAATTTCAGAATTAAGTACAGAATTACGTATACAGTGTGTACTGGCACTAAGCAAGATGGTATCATCACGACGTTGCTGTCACCTGGAAGAGATGCGAAGGCACGGTGACCATGCAAATGGCGTATGCGGACCTGAGCAGCGCTCGTAGGCAGTAGAGGAACAGCGGCAGATCCGTGGGGCTCGAGTGCCAAAGCGGAGAGCCCAGGGACAGCACTGCCAACCGCAAGACGTTTCGCTTCTCCGTTGCATCCGACACTCCAAAGCTACCAGCTGTGATTCGCTGCTGGACCACGTCCAGCAGGTCTCTGTATGCTGGATTTGAAAATCCTGAGGGGAAACCCACGTGGATAAACAATTCTGATGAGAATAACAGGTGGTATTCATCCAGAAAAAATTTAAAAGCAAGTTGTTTTTTCTACACAAATTTGAAATCTTTAAAGAGTTAGCACACACCCACCACTGCATTCCTACTTTTATTACTGCAGTTCACTTCATCTATAATTTCCACCNTCTGTATGCTGGATTTGAAAATCCTGAGGGGAAACCCACGTGGATAAACAATTCTGATGAGAATAACAGGTGGTATTTATCCAGAAAAAATTTAAAAGCAAGTTGTTTTTTCTACACAAATTTGAAATCTTTAAAGAGTTAGCACACACCCACCACTGCATTCCTACTTTTATTACTGCAGTTCACTTCATCTATAATTTCCACTGAGTGCTTATCTCCTATGTAAGTTGTGCCATCAATAAGTTATAATGTTGAAGCTTAATTTTAACACTATAGAACACATGCTAAGCTTTAAACTATATAGAACTATGAGCCACAATAGCATGATATTTCCGAGTTGTTTTATTACAAAAAAATTCATGTCACTTTACCATACAATACAACAGACACATGTCGAAAATCTACAGCTGCATGCATGATTAATACATATTTACATTCTTTTCTTGTTTATTAATTCTCCATCAGCCATACAATTTGCTGTAACTGTATATAAAAGAACTAATTTCCTCAACTGTTAAGCTTCTGTTCTTAATTTTTAAAAGATAAGGGACGCACCTTCACAGTGTTGAAGCTCCTTGTCATGTGACCAGTAATGGACGTCTGCTGTTCCCAACAGTTCCTGGCCCATCGTCTTAGACAGGTCGTAGTGGTGACCAAAGTGAGGCACCGAAAGGGACGATGAAACTGCCTGCATATTCTGGTACCTCCAAGCGATTGTCATCTTCTCATCAGAATGGGCCCCCTCTGATGGGGCATCACTCTCCACTGGTGCTGGCAGTTCTGAAACCTGCCACAGCCCTCGACTACAACTGCCGACTAACAAACTAAAAGCAGATTCACACGTTCAAAGAAAATGTGAACAGGACATGTAAGCAGTTTTTAAGGCTTTTAGCCATCCTGGTTTTCCCGTCAGGCAGGCAATGACCTAGTGGGTCGTCAACCTGAGAGATATTTAATTTTGCAGGTTAATTGGCTGAGTCCCGTACAAAAATGCAGACTGTTAATAGGCCGAAGATGCGCTGCATCTGAAGAGGAATAATTTAAGTCTAGACGCGCTACCTACATGGATGATATTTAAAACCAAGTTTGAGCTACCGCGATTGTGTGTGGTACGGTAAGGACTTTAATGATGTTCCTAAGGCTGGATAGCCTGGTGAGGGAAAACTAAGTTAAGGTCCACGACAAGCAGAACCAGCTACAGAAGACATCAAGAGCGGTTGCAGCGATCAAGATTTATTTTAAGCTAAGTATGCTGAATTTTCAACAGAGACTACGCCTTTAAATAATTAACGATTTTTGAGAAACTAATCTGGCTTATTTTACGCCGTCTTGGATAGCCATTTTTGTTAAAGTTGCTCTACTTATATGCCTACGGACCCCTGAACTGCCGTCTCATGTTCTCCCAACTGAGCTGGTGAGAGAAAAAAATTTATTAATTTAATTTGCACATTTTGAAATATTTAAAGGACCTGAAAAGAATTGCAACTAAGAAATACGTACGAGAGGGCTACGCCCATAGTTACGCCCACACAAAGTAAAGTAAATTTTGAAATCAATAACGAGTTGCTACATAATACTTAGTATTTGCAGAGATATTCATTTAATTCATGATGTTTCGACCAAAAATATTTTTTCTTCAATTAAATCAAATTTACTTCTACTGAAGTATCTGTTGGTAATCATTTGATCAGTAGCTAGTGGTAGTTTTTGGTTTTTTATTGCTTCCTAGTGCCTCTTATGTGGTGTTCGTAGCCTACAGAGATCTGGATGTGGCAAATGTTCCTGAACTACGAACATCTATAGTAAGATACATATTGTGGTAAGATTCCATCTGGAGTGTTTTTGTATGTTAAGCTACGTTCTCTGTCCACACTACACACTTCAACATATTTATATATTATACAGTATATAATTTGTTTAATAATATATTATTTAATATTAATCATTAAACACATTTTTTTTGTTTACACTTTTATACTGCACTTTATTATAGCAGCATTATAATTTTGCTTCCATGGCAAACTGATTTGTGTACAGACCAAACTGATAACATCGCTCTCTACTACAACGCTGTTAAATACCGCTCTGCGTCACTTACGTTTCTTCGACCGCGATGAGAAAGGAGGCATGAAAGTGTAACTGCCAATTTCGGGCCGACTCCCCCCAGTAAAACTACACAATCACATTAATTCAATATACAAAAAATACTCAACATATTTACAAAGCTCACATACTGCAATACAGGCACAAGATGAAAATACAGTGAATCATATCAATACTCTTTTCACTCAAATATTTGTTGTATCACAACAAAACGCCACATAAGGTCTTCATATATTACACTGAGGTAGCTTTTAGTTGGACTTATCCAAAGTTGTGCTACATTTCTTCAGTGTATGCAGAACACCGTTGGACTGTGAGTATTCCTATGCAATGTAATTGGTATGCGTACAAAGCAATAAAATAACACTTATGTTGTTTTTCGTAGAGATGGTCGACACCAACGAGATGAAGCCGACACTGAGCAGAGCCAGTTGTCGTACCCAACAGACAGACCCACTGTTCCTCACCAGACAGAAGATCAAACAATACAAAATGAGGTGAGGGTGGTGCAACAACAGAATGAAAACAGGAAGTGGGAGTACCCTGAAAGAACCCTTAAGTAATGATAGTATTTGCCACACACTGCTCACATGAGACTCCCTCTCGAAAAAAAAAACAATCCTGGCCTGCTGTGCTTGTGACACCATCAAAGGGACACTACACTGAAGAGCCAAAAAAACTGGTACAGGCATATATGCATGGTATGCAAATAACAGAGGTATGGAACCAATCAGAGTAACGCGATGCGGTTGGCAGCTAGATCGGTTACTGCTGCTACAATGGCAGGTTATCAAGATTTAAGTGAGTTTGAACGTGGTGTTATAGTTGGAGCACGAGAGATGGGACATTGCATCTCCAAGGTAGCAATAACATTTGGATGTTCGCGTATGACCATTTCACGAGTGTACCGTGAATATCGGGAATCCGGTAAAACATCACATCTTCGACATCGCTGCGGCCTGAAAAAGATGGTGAAAGAACGGGGCAAACTACGACTGACGAGAATCATTCAACGTGACAGACGTGCAACCCTTTCTCAAATCGGCGCAGATTGGATTTGTGGACTGCCCTGCAGAATCCATGGTGTGAATTGCCTCCTNCTACACGATATTAGGCAGGTGTACCAGTTTTTTTTGGCTCTTCAGTGTATGTGACATGCCCACTGAGGCAATAGTGAATCCTCTGCTACACTGTTTCGACCACAACCTCTGCAGATATAAACATCTACGGCTATGTATCAATATGAATTAAAAGAAATAATATCATTATCCCTTGGACACATGACAGTTTTATGATAATGCATTACTGCACATCATCACAAATTGATGCATAGACTGGATGCGATTGGAAATATCTAGCATTCACTAAGCAGAATTAACAGTACGCTCAATGTGCAGACTGATAATGGGTTAATAGTTCACAAGTTTGCAGCATACGAGTGGCGAGTGCAGCGCTGTACAAAGACGGTAGCTCACGTTACAGCTGAAAATGAGTCAAGTTCATCGCTGTTTTAACAGGCGGGCACCTCTCAAATAATATTTGCTTAGGGCCTCCTAGAGCCGTCACTGGTTCAGGCATTACATACACAATGTTTGTACGAGATCTTACCAGCTTCTGTGGTGAGAGATCTTGACTCGCAACGAGAAGGCTGTGTCCACACATGACGCCTTCTGCCACAAAATATTTGACCAATAACCTGGCATAGTGGCCGTAAGTGTCCTCCTCTGAAACAATATTCTTCATAAACAATGTCAACTAACCAACTTAAAATTTAAATTCAAAAGAATAACAACTTAATTTTTTTTGACTACCCTGATTTTCACATGTCAACATGTTATAAAGTTTGGATTTCAGATTGCACTGTCTAGGAGATCTCTAGAATTCCAGTGGGCTGTGTACCGCTTGGATATTAATTCAGTGCTCATTAAAAACAGCTATGCCAAATAGTTGAGTATGAATGATCCCAACTTGACTTCCTCACAAAATGATATTTGGTGTGCACTGTCCCCAATAACCCTTATTATAGGAAAACATATCAAATCACTTTTTGGACTATCCAGAGCACAATATTAACTGGAAGAAAAGTAATTTTTGTATGCCATGTGCTTCCAGTTTTCATGAGGTACAGTAGTATCTTATAATCCCTAGCTTGAAATCTTGCGAGACTGTCGTCACAGTTAATTTGATACCCTGAACATAATTGTACTCTGTGTGTGTTGCATATATGAACCATTAAGAATACAACACGCATACTGTGACAAAGTGATATGCCTTCCTGAAACCTACAAAATTAACTACAGGAGTATTCTTACCTATTAAAGTAACAGTTCCGACAGGCAAGCCACCACCTAGAACAATCCAAATACATGCGTTACAAGATTCCTGTGAGTTGTTAAATCTGCTACATTAACACTTATTTCCCTTTATAGACAAAGCCTAGCTACCACTTTCTTTCAACACCACAAAAATAATTAAATAGGGTAGGCAGTTGTAGGTTTAAAATCAGGTATGTATCTAGAACCACATAGATTAGGAAAATTAATGAAATTTCAAATACCCTTAAAATAAAACATGTAATTGCTGCAAATTCACACATTTAACGAAAAGACAAAGACAAAAAAAATACTTTTCATACGGTTTGTATAAACAAAAATACCCTTAAAAAAAATTACTATGTTCAAAATTACACAAATACACTTGACTAATTTAAATAAAAGTGAATTTTATTATTCCAGAAAAGGTGGTGAGAGTTTAAGCATAAGTTAAGTCAGACAAGTTTATCTTTCTTTTCCAAGAAAATTCAGAAATTCCAAAAACAAGACAAAATAAATGCTGTCGTCAAAAGAGTTGTAGTAATATTAGCTGTGANCAGAAAATTCAGAAATTCCAAAAACAAGACAAAATAAATGCTGTCGTCAAAAGAGTTGTAGTAATATTAGCTGTGATGTCAAAAATACCTAAATCACCTCACTGAAACGTATCAGATAAAACTAGTAAATTACCTGAAAGTGAATAATTCCTTTTGACTGGTATAGGTAAAATTAATTATTTAATATTGAATGAAGTTTGTTTGCTCGGCCAAAGTGCACGAAAAATTCTAAATTGCTGGATACTGGTGAAGTCCGTAAGAAATATACGCCGTCCAAATTAATGATCTTGCAATTTATGTTGAAAGTCCAGAAGAATTTCCTTAATAGTTTTTCCAAATAAAATCAAAGCTGAGCGCATGTAAAACAGTCACATTGCTGAATGACGCGATACCCATGTGTGAGCTATACTCATCGGCTGTTCTCGAAGTGGAGAATGCTGCACACTCAATCTTAGAGCACTAAAAGTTCCTAAATGTAGTGCTTAGGGTCTCTTCTTACATACCCACGCTTATTTAACACTAAGGCGCTTCTCTAAGCACTGCCCTAGCCTTAGGATGAGATTTGCTGGAGCATAAATAACGTCAAACTGCTCTACGTGGCTGTAAAAGAGAGAGTAATGGGGTTCACACAAGAATCTACCATAAATGGATGATTGCCCAGATAAAATCATTTCCTGTGATATCTCAATTATCAGTTCTAAAAGTAGTTCATTTTTTCTGGGGCAAAACTGTAGTGTTAACATATATGTGAAGGACAAGGAGAAAAATTCAGTAATTAACACTTCCAAAATTACATATATCCAGCCAAAATGTAAGAATAAGGAAAATAAACAAACTGTCAAAAGTGAGATACTGTAAATAAAATTAATAAATTTCATTTTGAGGTGATGTCTTAAATATATAATTCTCGCTAACCCCTAGGGTAGAGACTTTATTTTACTGTGATTTCTTGTCCGGCGCGCCGCCGGTTCCTTGCAGCAGAATATTTGTTGCACTGTATTTAGCAGTGCTGCTTGTGTTTTATTGCTATTACTGCCTAGGCTACTTCTAGAGCGAAGTTGTAATTCCTCGCGGCTCTGTCTATTGCCATTTGTTTAGCTGGCTTCTGATTGGCTGCCGCTCCTACCATTGCTGGGCTGTTCATGTTTTCACTTTGCATATAATTTTGTTATTTACATCCCACATTTACTTTCACATCCTTTCCTTATCTTCCCTACTTTGGGTNTCACTTTGCATATAATTTTGTTATTTACATCCCACATTTACTTTCACATCCTTTCCTTATCTTCCCTACTTTGGGTGAGGGGGCCACGCAGCCCTGTAAATTCTACGTAACATTACACCTATGGCCTCAAGATGCAGCTTAACTTGTACACTGTGTTCTCTTTAATTTTCTTTTCTATGTTATGCTACATCCTAGCTTTTACATCTCCTATTTTCGCTGGACTTATATACACCTATGGTCCGAAGGAGCAGCACTTCTTTACGATGCAATTACGCTTAATTCTTGTTTCTTCCATTTCCTTAATTTTGTCATTGCTTACCTAGTACTCTTTTGGCACCATTTCATTGGTTTAGTATTTTGGTATTAAATTTTCTATCCATTGGGCTTTTCCCCAATTTTTCCCCAGTTGATTCAATTTTTTTTCTTCGTGTTTCAGTAGTCATCATGTTTTTGATCATCCAACATTGTATCAACCTGGAAGAGCAATTTCGGCTCTCACATTCATTGTTGTAATTGCATTTTACATGTTCAATAATAAAACTGTATACTTATTATTTTTTTAAAGCTGGCATGTGTTTCTCATGGGCGTTCCTGAAATCTAAATTTGATGATGCCTATTGCAACATATCAATAATCTTTCAAAGAAGCAAAGCACCGCCTGTTTCACTATTCGCCACTCGGCCTCAATATTATCACCTGCTATACTTAAACAAGTTTATTTTGCTCAATTACATGTGTTAATGTCTTATGGCATAATGTACTGGGTTCTGGGAGCAAACAACAGCAAAATAATTTTGCTTCAAAAGAAAGCTATAAGGATATTAAGTGAAATAAAACCACATAAGATGTGCCACCACCATTTTAAAAAACTTGGTATACGTACTTAGATTCATATATATAGAGAGAGAGAGAGAGAGACACACACACACAAACTATCTCTCTCTCTGTCTGTCTGTCTCTCTCTCTCTCTCTCTGAGGTGACAAAAGTCATGGGATACCTCCTAATATCGTGTCGGACCTCCTTTTGCCCGGCGAAGTGCAGCAACTCGACGTGGCATGGACTCAACAAGTCGTTGGAAGTCCCCGGCAGAAATATTGAGCCATGCTGCCTCTATAGACGTCCATAATTGCGAAAGTGTTGCCGGTGCAGGAGTTTGTGCACGAACTGACTTCTCGATTATGTCCCATAAATGTTCGATGGGATTCATGTCGGGCGATCTTGGTGGCCAAATCATTCGCTGGAATTGTCCAGAATGTTCTTCAAACCAATCGCGAACAGTTGTGGCCCGGTGACATGGCGCATTGTCATCCATAAAAATTCTATCGTTGTTTGGGTACATGAAGTCCATGAATGTCTGCAAGTGGTCTCCAAGTAGATGAACATAACCTTTTCCAGTCAATGATCGGTTCAGTTGGACCAGAGGACCCAGTCCATTCCATGTAAAAAAAGTCCACACCATTATGGAGCCACCACCAACTTGCACAGTTCCTTGTTGACAATTTGGGTCCATGGATTCGTGGGGTCTGCACCACACTCTAACCCCACCATCAGCTCTTACCAACTGAAATCGGGACTCATCTGACAAAGCCACGGTTTTCCAGTCATCTAGGGTCCAACCGATATGGTCACGAGCCCAGGAGAGGCGCTGCAGGCGATGTCGTGCTGTTAGTAAAGGCACTCGAGTCGGTCTTCTGCTGGCATAGCCCAGTACAGCCAAAGTTCGCCGCACTGTCCTAACGGACACGTCCGTCGTACGTCCCACATTGATTCCTGTGGTTATTTCACACAGTGTTGCTTGTCTGTTAACACTGACCATTCTGTGCACACGTCACTGGTCTCTGTCATTAAGTGCAGGCGGTCGGCCACTGCGTTGTCCATGGTGGGAGGTTATGCCTGAAATGAGGTATTCTCGGCACACTCTTTTCCGTGATCAAAGTCTATTAATTCCCGTCGTGCGGCCATGTCAGATATCTTTGACATGAATCACTTGAATACAAATGAAAGCCCAACCAATGCACTGCACATTTATACCTTTTGTACGTGATAATACTGCCATCTTTATATTTGCATATTGCTATCCCATGACTTTTGTCACCGCAGTGTATATATGTGTATATGTAAAATTCTTTATCTATCTATCTATCTATATATCTCTCTCTCTCTCTCTCTCTCTCTCTCTCTNCTATCTCTCTCTCTCTCTCTCTGTGTGTGCGTGTGTGTGTGTGTGTGTCCCTGATGTTTGTAACTAAAAAGTCATATTTCCCCTAAAAATTATTTCATTCATTCTCATTATACGAGAGGTGCCCAGTATGTTCATGTACCACTAAATAACCTGAAACTTTTCCAGAAGGAGGCTTACTACCCATGCATTTCATTATTTAAAAAATTCTTAGTCAGTCAGGATAATCTCACACTATTTAAAAATAACATAAAACTTTCGGTTGTTCAGAGTAGCAGCTTTTCTGGGGGAAAAAAAAAAAAAAAAAAAAAACTACGGAAAATGGTATATTTCCACTTTAATAATTACGCATAACATGAATATACTAGGCGCATTAAGGTATGACTACTNTATACGAGAGGTGCCCAGTAAGTTCATGTACCACTAAATAACCTGAAACTTTTCCAGAAGGAGGCTTACTACCCATCTATTTCATTATTTAAAAAATTCTTAGTCAGTCAGGATAATCTCACACTATTTAAAAATAACATAAAACTTTTGGTTGTTCAGAGTAGCAGCTTTTCTGTAAAAAAAAAAAAAAAAAANAAATGGTATATTTCCACTTTAATAATTACGCATAACATGAATATACTAGGCGCATTAAGGTATGACTACTTTTGTGATATGTGCCCACCTAACCTACCATAACCTAACCTCATGAGTGAATCAGTATTTTACATTTTTAAACTAACGTAGGATTGTAGGGTTTTAATCTAACATAGGATTGTAGGATTTTAATCTAACCTACGATTTTAGTCTACTCTAAGATTTTTGGGTTTTAAAGTAAGAGTAAAACACACCGGAAGTATATGAATCAACTCACCTAGGAAGGCGACAGATACAATTCCACTGTCCTCGACCCATTCAACTGTCGTGCACATTACCTCACCCAACAAAACACCGCAATCTACTAAAACACCCAAGTAACATCCGCCACATAGGCGAAAATTAGGCACACAAGCACTCGTTCTTGCACCCTCCATTCTTAAATCACAAGCCTTCGCATGGTTGGATTTGGACGTCACAACTCACGCCCGCAACACAACTGCAACTAAAATACGGTGATGTCTACAGAACCACAGCCAATAAGGTGACGGCACAATGCGCATTTGTTCACGTTACTAGAGTATTACTTCACCAAACATCATGGCGTCCAACATAAACAAAGCGGATTAACTGCTTGTACTTTTAGCTATTTTATTTAATACTTTCTACTTATTTTAACATTATGCCCCCCTCAATATTAACAAGGCAGCTGTGCAGAACCCATTTAGGCTACTTTTATGGGTCTAGGACGTTTCCTTCAGAAAAGCTGCTACTCTGAACAATTACCCAGTTTTTGTATAGAATTATGGTAATTATCCAGTTGAGTGATTTTTCTGAAGGAAACGTCCTAGATAAACGAAAGTAGCATTAATGGATTCTGCACAGCTTACCTTGTTAATATTCAGGAGGGCATCATGTTAAAATACGTAGAACTTATTAAAAAAATAGTTAAAAATACGAGCAGTCCGCCGGTTTGTTTATGGCGGACGCCATGATTCCAAATGTCACCTTATTGGCTTGTGGGTATCGTTACGTCACTGTGACGTGTCAGATGTGATTTTAATGAATATTTTTGAAGCAGTTCAGTAGCCTTTGTGTCTTTGCTGGGGTGAGTTGTGACGTCCCAATCAGACGGATTTTAAAAAACGGAGAAAGCAAGAACGAGTGCTTCAGTGCATAATATTCGGTTATGAACGAGTGCATAATATTAGTCTATGTGGCATTTTAGTAGATCATGGTGTTTCGTTGAGTGAGGTAAGGTTGAATTGGCCGAGGACAGAGGAATTGTACCCGCCGCCTAAAGTCACTAAACTGGATAATTACCCTATTTTATATTATTGTGTATTTATGTTTGTACATTTACGAAAATCTAATTTGTGTATATATGTAAGTTTGTACACTTACATTTATATTCTTACTAGTTGTGCCAGTGGCTCCGCTCGCGTGAACTACAGAATTATTGTTTATGTTTTTTTNCTTACATTTATATTCTTACTAGTTGTGCCAGTGGCTCCGCTCGCGTGAACTACAGAATTATTGTTTATGTTTTTTTAAAAATAAAATTGAATTTTACTTAGTGTTAATCTTCAAACACTATACATATTATAAAACTCAACGTCTCTCTGTCTGTCTATGCACTTATCATTCAAGAACCACTTATCCGAATTAGGTGTTATTTTTATTCATAGCTATGTTCTCTGGCCAGATATTAGTATACATTTTGTTACAGTAAAGTAATAGAAAAAGAGTAAACAATGACGATAATACAAGTCTGAAAAAAGTTTGCCGCCAGCGCGCTCTCTTGCAATACACTGTCTAAACCGTTAAAGATGGAATAATATCATGCAGTAAAGAATTGTGTAGAATAAAAAGACCTAAAAAAACTCGGTGGAAGCATGTATCTATCTATAACAGAGAAATACTAATAAATGTTGTGGTGGTGTACAATTCTAATCTATTATATGAAGTTTCCCTGATGTAGTCATTGTTAATGGTTGAATCTACTATGTTATCTGGTATNACTGTCTAAACCGTTAAAGATGGAATAATATCATGCAGTAAAGAATTGTGTAGAATAAAAAGACCTAAAAAAACTCAGTGGAAGCATGTATCTATCTATAACAGAGAAATACTAATTAAGTGTTGTGGTGGTGTACAATTCTAATCTATTATATGAAGTTTCCCTGATGTAGTCATTGTTAATGGTTGAATCTACTATGTTACCTGGTATTGGTAGACCCATGCTTTTTATACTTTTTCCTAACAATGTCTGAACTTGCTTTTCAATTTCAATGAGTGNCCTGGTATTGGTAGACCCATGCTTTTTATACTTTTTCCTAACAATGTCTGAACTTGCTTTTCAATTTCAATGAGTGCAAGGTGAAAAACTTCGTCACTGAATGTTGTTTGTGAATTAAATGGTAAAAACGCTTTACCCAGTAAGGGTTGTAGTTAGGATTTTATGGAGCTAAATAAAAAAATATAATAATTAATAGAGATATAATAACATATAATAANAAGGGTTGTAGTTAGGATTTTATGGAGCTAAATAAAAAAATATAATAATTAATAGAGATATAATAACATATAATAATTAATAGAGATATAATAACATATAATAAATAACATACCGACAATGGAATCGAGAGATGGTACCCCCGNATATAATAATTAATAGAGATATAATAACATATAATAAATAACATACCGACAATGGAATCGAGAGATGGTACCCCCGAAGACGCAAGCAGCTGTGCATTGTGAACTGATAATTTTGTACCAGGAACGGCTTTAACTTTGTTGATATTTTTTTTAAAACTCTCTACTTTACTTGACATCTGGCAGATTTTAAGCGACTCACTTCATTTGACATGCTCCGTTACTACATTATACCGCATGAGAACGTCGAGGTTAGGTTACCGTTGTCAAATCTATTTTTGTGCCTATTATCCACATTTTCCATAAAAATCTACAAAATAACTGCAACAAGTCATTCCAACAACATATAAATGTGTCGTTGATTTGTTCTACTACCTATTTCTAATTCTAATCTTAATGTCATGCGGTCCAAATGCGTCTGGCCTTAGTTTACGCTTGTACAGCCAGAACTTCAANCAAATGCGTCTGGCCTTAGTTTACGCTTGTACAGCCAGAACTTCAATAAATATATAAAAAAAAAACTAGAACGTCATTAACAACACGATAGCAAAATCTTCAAAATACCATTAAAAAGGATATGTTACATACAAATTTAAGTAACTACAGACTCATATCTATGCTACCAGAGGGAAAAAGTCATAAAAAAAACTGTTACTCAAGATATCTAGACATTATATCAAGTCCCCAGTATGGTTTTCAACCAAAAAAGTCAACTGAACAAGCACTTAATCATTTTATTAACAATGCTTTAGAGAAACTAGGCAATACAAATTTTGTATCAGGAAACTTTGCCGAATTATCAAAATAATTTGACTGTAGATAATTAAGTCACTGTAATAATAAAATGTTTACACCATATCTCTGAAACAGATCCCATGAAGTCTGTCTCTCAGATGAGTACGAAAAATCATCTTATTGAATACAGATCAAAAACCAGTCGTATAACAATAAGATCACCCTAAGGTGGAATTCTTTGACCAATACCATTTCGAATTTTTGTAAATACTCTCCCAACACATCAACATTTCTAGAAATGTAACCACATTCGTTGATGATACCTCTGCAATCCTGGACAGGAGTGTGGTTCAATTCGGTGGCAATATTACAGATACCATATATTAAATGGAAGCTTGGTTCTTGCACTAGGGACATTAACTCTTAATACAGCCAAATCCTTCCTTATTTTGTTCTTTATAAAATGAACTATTTTATCAAATTAGAGCTTGTTTTTCTGAATCACAAATGTTAACCAATAACCAGCACCACCAAGTTACTTGGACTAACCGCTGATAGCCACTTTACATTTTNTTCTAATTCTAATCTTAATGTCATGCGGTCCAAATGCGTCTGGCCTTAGTTTACGCTTGTACAGCCAGAACTTCAAGAAATATATAAAAAAAACTAGAACGTCATTAACAACACGATAGCAAAATCTTCAAAATACCATTAAAAAGGATATGTTACATACAAATTTAAGTAACTACAGGCTCATATCTATGCTACCAGAGGGAAAAAGTCATAAAAAAAACTGTTACTCAAGATATCTAGACATTATATCAAGTCCCCAGTATGGTTTTCAACCAAAAAAGTCAACTGAACAAGCACTTAATCATTTTATTAACAATGCTTTAGAGAAACTAGGCAATACAAATTTTGTATCAGGAAACTTTGCCGAATTATCAAAATAATTTGACTGTAGATAATTAAGTCACTGTAATAATAAAATGTTTACACCATATCTCTGAAACAGATCCCATGAAGTCTGTCTCTCAGATGAGTACGAAAAATCATCTTATTGAATACAGATCAAAAACCAGTCGTATAACAATAAGAGCACCCTAAGGTGGAATTCTTTGACCAATACCATTTCGAATTTTTGTAAATACTCTCCCAACACATCAACATTTCTAGAAATGTAACCACATTCGTTGATGATACCTCTGCAATCCTGGACAGGAGTGTGGTTCAACTCGGTGACAATATTACAGATACCATATATTAAATGGAAGCTTGGTTCTTGCACTAGGGACATTAACTCTTAATACAGCCAAATCCTTCCTTATTTTGTTCTTTATAAAATGAACTATTTTGTCAAATTAGAGCTTGTTTTTATGAATCACAAATGTTAACCAATAACCAGCACCACCAAGTTACTTGGACTAACCGCTGATAGCCACTTTACATTTTGNTGAATCACAAATGTTAACCAATAACCAGCACCACCAAGTTACTTGGACTAACCGCTGATAGCCACTTTACATTTTGCAAATATGAATTCCTTATTTTGGGGTGTATCTGAATGTTGTGGTAACATGTTTTTAAAATACAAAAGAAAACTGTACCCTTCTAACATTAATATCCAGGTAATTATTACGAATAATGGTGGCGCATGCTGTCAGGATAAAACTACACAAATATATGAGTGGCATCCTTTTTGTATTCCTTTTATCGCCAAGAAGTGGGTAGTAACATTTGTTTTATGTGTTATCCAGACATGTTAAAATGTACAAATTTGTAAGTAACAGTTAACGTTCGCATGTAAGACGCTATTGTAGTGTCTGCTGTAGAAACGAGGAAAATAGTGTGCTGTCTGCATCGTTTCATGCCACTACTGGTTGGTTCACACTTTGTGGCTGGTTCACACTTTGTATAGGTCGGTTATGCATCGATGTCATGTCAGTTTTTCTTAATCAGTTTAAAATAAGTAGTTTTCAAGTTCATCATTTTCAAAATTTATTGGGCATTGATCTCTAGTGAATTTTTGAGTTTATGATCATTTTTGGTGAAATGGAGTGCTGTTAAGGTGGGTCAGTGTTAAAATATGGCAGATGACAACAAATTTTGTTGCCATTAGATAGTATGGACGTCGGGAAATTAATTACCANTCAGTGTTAAAATATGGCAGATGACAACAAATTTTGTTGCCATTAGATAGTATGGACGTCGGGAAATTAATTACCATGTAGACATTGCTCAATTTGTGAATTTACTCACCTAAGTAGGCGGTGAGTACAATTTTCCCGCAGCGAATACGAAGTGGTGAATGCGGTCGCATTCATAGGGGCTATCGGCGGCGAAACGTGAACTCCACGAGGTACCCCACGAAGGGCAGCGCCCTCCTCCCATTCCGAGGACGACTGTGTCTCACATCTTACCACACACACACACACACTCTATTCTTTGCGTGTTCGCTCCTGTATCGGGATCAACGAAATTCATGCTATGATTCACCTGNTCAGTGTTAAAATATGGCAGATGACAACAAATTTTGTTGCCATTAGATAGTATGGACGTCGGGAAATTAATTACCACGTAGACATTGCTCAATTTGTGAATTTACTCACCTAAGTAGGCGGTGAGTACAATTTTCCCGCAGCGAATACGAAGTGGTGAATGCGGTCGCATTCATAGGGGCTACCGGCGGCGAAACGTGAACTCCACGAGGTACCCCACGAAGGGCAGCGCCCTCCTCCCATTCCGAGGACGACTGTGTCTCACATCTTACCACACACACACACTCTATTCTTTGCGTGTTCGCTCCTGTATCGGGATCAACGAAATTCATGCTATGATTCACCTGANCACACACACACACTCTATTCTTTGCGTGTTCGCTCCTGTATCGGGATCAACGAAATTCATGCTATGATTCACCTGAAGGTGCTCTAGGAGTTGTTTGAAAGACAATTATATGCGCGCCAACAGTCACTTATAATTGTTGTTCCAGGCTCGATGCGTGATTGTGTTTGTAAGTGTCCTGCTAGTACGATCTTCGACAGGAACAAGAAACATACAATTAGTACATCGTTTGATCCTGCCGAAAACCCACTGCCCCTGGACAATGCGACCCTTATTACTTTTACACTTCCCAATTTTTGCCTCATCTATCTCAACGAAAGGGCTCCCCCACCCTCGCAATTGTATCCCCTGTTTCACGCATACACCAGTCAATCATCACCTCGCGACAAAAGGACAACCAATCTACGACGGTAACCATTCTAATGTGACACACCCGACTAATAAATGTGGTGCGAGGATGAGGAATAGTAAGATAAAAATACATTATTTTACAAATCAGCTCTACACTTAATTTACTTTTCCCAAACAACATACTGTTCCAAAAATACTTTCTAAAATTACAAAGCACCATTCCATATTTCTTACCGACACATGTCCTAACTGGCCGTTGACAGGGGAAAAAAAGTCACTGTCCTCGGCCACTTCTACTACCATGGTGCATGAATTGCCCCTTAGCTCATTCGACAACACACTATGATCTACTAAATAATCGAACGGAAGTGGCCAAAACAACGTTCGTTTAATAAACTGGCAAACGCCCAGGCAACACCCGCCACATAGACGATTACCATGCACAGAAGCACTCGTACTTGCACCCTCCACTCTTAAATCACAAGCCTTCACACGGTTGAATTCAGACATCACAACTCACCAATGCAGCAACACTCCACTCACTGCAAAGTACTGCATATATCGGCCAACTAACCTACAGTAACGTCTATACACCCACAGCAGAAGGTGACTACAGATTCGCATTTGTTTACTTTACTACAGCAATACAGGGCTATACAACATGGCGACATAAACAAAGTCGCCGAAATCCTCGTATTTTATCTATTTCATTTTCTATGTTTTGTTTATTGTATCATTACGCCCCCAAAATTATCAAAAAGTTAAGCTGTGCAAAACCCATTAATGTAAGTTTTGTGGGTCTACTATGTCTCCTTCACAAAATTCGCTATTCTTTACAATTACTGTATTTTTCGAGCCATTGCCACTTCTACTCAAGATAATATGAAATAATTAAAATACTGAGAACACTTTAGAAATTTTACGTTACCATTCGCACTAGCATATTAATCTACAAGTGTAAATAACTAAAATGGCGTCGAAGCGCGACAAAGGTAGGATATTTGATTGGTGGAAAAAGGCGACTGTGCCGCATCAAGTGTAAGTTCTCCTAACCACACTCGATCTTCATCTACCCTATAAGAAGTAACACCCCACCCCCCCCCGGCCACCCACGCTACTTAGCGATAGGTGTAAGTAAAAAAAATATTTAAAAGGTGTGTGTGCACATGTTAACGAATATATTTGTTCACAAAAATAAGCTTCTCTGTTAGAAAATGTTGGCTTTGAAGAATGAACAGCTTAAATATTATTGATATATACGAAGTTAAGTTAGGAACAAAAGTAAACATGGCAGGCTTGTCGCCTGTTCCCATTGGCTGAAATTAAGAATCAAAAACATTTATTGGAAACTACAAATACAGAAGACTGGTATCCGAATGGCAGAACCACATTTACTGCATAATTTCTAACACATAATTTTTTTATCGTAAACCCAGCTTAAAAGGTTATGTTAATTGTGATATTGCCTTTGTTAAAATTAAAAATAGATATAAGTAAATTTGTAGGATAAATACTTTAAAAAAAATACTATTAAAATTATACATTAAGAATTATGCAGTAAGCACTGATCTGGCAAACGGAAACTTGTTTTCCGTATTTACATTTTCCAATTATGGCTTTACTTCTTATTCCAGCCAATGGGAACAAGCGATAAGCCTGCCATGTTCAGTTTTGTTCCTAACCTAACCTCGTATATCACAACCATATTTAAGCAGATCACATTTCAAAGCCAACATTTTCTATCAAAGAAACTAATTTTTGTATTCAAATATAATCGTAAACATGTGCACACACACGCCTTTTTAATAATGTTCTTTTACTTACATTAGAGTAAATAACAGTTTCCCGCCAACAACACCGACTGCTCTATTACGATTGGTCGTCGCCTCATAAGTTTCACTTACGTATCGTAAGTGAAACTTATGCTAATAACGCGTATGGAAATCCCAACATGCACACGACCTGCAAAATATCATTGGAAATAAATCCTAGAATAACACAAATTATTTTCTTCTGCACACGTCCTAACTCATAATTTTTCTTTTAAAAATCCAGCTTTACAGTGCTACAAAAAATGTTTATTTTTACATATTATGTATTTGGGTTCTAATCCAGGAGGTGTTCTACTTACACAATACGAATCTGAATTTTGTAAAAATATTTTTAACTACGAGACATTGCGGGACATTTTGTAGTTAAATGGGACATTTCTTATCTTAATGTGAGGTTTTTAACCCAAAAACACTGGCTACACTGATCCACAGTTTGTTTGTTTAACTTTAACAATCTGAAAACATAATGGTTGAAAAACACACGTGCTTTTGAAGAAATGGTATATTCAACTATAACTTCTGTATATTTTAAGTAGTCATATATGTACAACTTGACTTGACCTTTGTATAGAAACGTACTCTCAATATATTTACTGGGCATCATAAACGGAACTTAAGGACCTGTTCCCATTGTGTAGTTTTTATATTTACTAATTTACGCCCATATGTAGAACATGTAGAAATTATCATATTTATTCTATCTTTGCAATTTTAACTATCAGTGCTTGTGTAACTTTGATACTATGTATTACAAATTTAGTTTCTTTTGTATTTCATTTTGTATTGATCATAGAGGGAATTTCTGAACTGATGTGCGCTTCGGTTGTGTATGCTGAGACAGGCTACTATTNCATTTTGTATTGATCATAGAGGGAATTTCTGAACTGATGTGCGCTTCGGTTGTGTATGCTGAGACAGGCTACTATTCGTTATAAATGAGTGTGTACAGGAGTTTTATGTACTGTTAATATTCTGTATAGTATAGTTCATGGATAGAAGACAGCAGGAAGCAAATAAGGATAGATGAGCCGGAAACAGTATGTAGGGTCCAGGCAGTGGTGGAAGGCAGGAAGCAGTATGTTGAGGCTTGTAGGAGAGGGATTAGCAAATACTTGCAAGTAGGAAAAGATGGACAGTTTATGGCCGGGGGGTAAAAAAGAGGGCTTGTCAAGGAAAGGAAACAAGGGTGGTGCAGGAGGAGGCTGGTGGCAGGGATCAGGGTAGAGGTGAAGTAGATGAGGGGAGGCAGGTGGGTGGAAGGGACACAATGCAGGATAGGGTTGGAGGAAATGAACCAGAGGTGGTTTTCCTAGGTAGCTCTATCATTAAGGGGGTGGAGTTGAGAGAAATCAGGAAAGGAAATACATTTGGTGCTGCAACAATCAACGATTTGGAGGAAAGAGTTAATGTGAGAGGTAGCAGGTTGGCAAAGGTGGTTTTAATTCATGTGCGGGGAAATGACACCTGGCTCAAAAGGAGGTGTGGCAAGACGTAGAGAGGGATGTCAGGGGGTTACTAAGTAAAGTACAGGAGGGTGATTATTAAATTTAGGCGCTTTTCTGTAAAAAACAAAAAAAATTTATGGAAAATGGTATATTTCCACTCTACTAATGATGCAGAACATGAATATACGAGGGGCATTAACGTATGACTAATTTCTTAATATGTGCCCACCTANACTCTACTAATGATGCAGAACATGAATATACGAGGGGCATTAACGTATGACTAATTTCTTAATATGTGCCCACCTATACTAACAGAACCTAACCCCACGATGGGTGAATCACTATTTTACATTTTTAAACTAACCGAGGATTGTAGGGTTTTACACTAACCTAGGTTTTTGGGTCGAGTAGAAATATATCATGATTTTGAATTTTTTTTTTTGTGCTTTTCAGAAAAGCCTGTAAAATATAGGAAAAGCACATACAGAAGTCGTTAACTATTCACAGANTTTTTTTTTTGTGCTTTTCAGAAAAGCCTGTAAAATATAGGAAAAGCACATACAGAAGTCGTTAACTATTCACAGAAGTGATGAAAAGTTGGTAAATTCTGCAGAAAATGCAATGTATTAATTGGTGTGTGCATATTGTTCGCAGTGTTGTGTCTCATCGCTTCTTAGCTTGGGGACAGAACATATACCCACAACGTGTAACTAAAAATCACTGATAACCTCCGGGAGGTGATTCCTGACAAAAATATAAGAAGAAAATCTATGCACCTTTTCCCCCTAAAAAATCGAATTGTTGACATGATTTTCGTTACATATATCAGGAACTATCTCCGCTATTCATGGTAAAGTGAGCACTTTTTGAAGCCCTCTCATTTGGAATAATTATCATTATTTTATTGTTGCCTTAGTTATTAACTTTCAAGTCCGGTGAAATATTAAACACTGCTTATTATTTACATGGCAATATTGATTTAAAGTGGTGGAAGGATAAAAAAATAGCTGGTAGGAAAAATGTAACTTGGGCCTCAAAAGTGTCCACTTTACCATGAACAGGCTATACTTGTGATGAAGCAACAAACCAGTGAATAGTTTTTTGTAGAATGGAGATCTTACCCCTGTGAAAATGCAGTTGGTAATATCATCCCCCTTCATCAGGAAGATAGGGGTTGCCACCCTGTGTTTTGTTTCGATTCAGCATCCCTATTTTCCGATGAAGGGGGATGATATTACCCACCACATTTTCACAGGTGTAAGATCTTCGTTCTACAAAACACTATTTATCGATTTGTTGCTTAATCGCTAGTGGTTCCTGATATTTGTATGGAAAAACATTAAAAAATCTGATGTTTGTGGGCACACAGCTCCCCTAATAATAACTTATGGGAAAAATAATACGTTATTTTCATCTTGTATTTTTGGCAGGCATCGCCTCTCGGAGTTTGTCGGTGATTTTTAGTTGCACGTTGTATATGTGTTGTGACAGTCTAAAATTGCATACAGTTAAGTTAAGATTTTGCTAGAAATATTTTTTAATGTTGTTATAGTACTTAGTGGTCAGTTAATAAATTGTTGACTTTTTCAAGGATGAAAGTAAAATGAAGTACAGTAAGGAAAGAGGCATAAGGCTAGTGACATCTGCATCAGCGCTTGCAAACAACTTGATAGCACTTGATGTGCACAAGTATGGGGTGGCGGCTTCCATCGCAGTCATCCACAACGGCTACATCAACATCATCCCAGTTTACAACCCTGAGGAGAAGAGCAAGTATTTGCCATGTATCGCAGCTGGCACGACACCCAGGAAAATAACAGCTGAAGTTGTGCAAGTAAGTGGGAAACGTTTCCCTGTTAGTAGCACGTTGGGTTATATATGTAATGAATTTGTTACTGCTTCTATGATGTATTAATTGCAGAGTTAGATTTGTAGTTTGTGAGATTCATTTATGTAGTTTTAACGACTTTTCTTGTTGTCTGATGTTATTTTGTGGGGTCCACAGAAGCAGTAAGGGGAAGCAGGAACCAGATGAATAACTGTCTCTCACAACACCAACAAATAAATTATTTGACTAAGGTTTCTTTTATCGATATCCAGAAACTCCTTAANCTAAGGTTTCTTTTATCGATATCCAGAAACTCCTTAATGACCATTAGAAAGAAATAGAAATAAATAGTCATACGAGAAAATGACTAAAATCCACTAATAAAAAAACAAAACAGTGAAGTTCCAAAAAAAAAAAAACTNAATGACCATTAGAAAGAAATAGAAATAAATAGTCATACGAGAAAATGACTAAAATCCACTAATAAAAAAACAAAACAATGAAGTTCCAAAAAAAAAAACATAACATGTACTGTACTGTTGCTCTTTAACAATTTTCATAATGTGACAACTCTCTTAACATTCCTCTGCGTATATACACCAACGCCCAAATACAAGTAAACAAACTCGCAACCAGAGGTCCAAGAAAAAAAAATTATTTAGTTCGTTCACAAAAAACCAAAACTAAAATACCTCCTGCTTAAAGTTTAGAGTGAGAGAAACTAATGTTAGCGGAGAAAGTTAAGCCGAGTTACTTCACAGTTAAAAAATTTAAAACAAAACCAAAACTAAAACATTTACTTTAATTTAGCTTGCACAATCACTTTTTTGACTTTTCTAAACAATTACTTAAAACACAGAAGTTCCTGCAACCTAAAGACTACATTTAAACTAATAAACTATCTCCCTACATAGGTTACCTACAACACGAGCGGGCTGCCGTCTATACTCCTACTCTCTCGTTCAAATACTCTTCACTTCTCTATATTCTAAAATCCAAATGACAAAAAAAAAGAATAAAACCACTTATCTGGTCACATCTTGCAGAACAATTTCCGGCCTCCTCCTGGCCGAAACCCAAAAACGCTGTCCCAACCGCTTACGCACGTTCACCACTCTTTGCCACCATCAGCCAACCACCACGCTCCACATCACCAACCCACACTTTCCCTCACTCAAATACTCTCTCACACACACACACACTGTAATAGTTCATTACATTTTCAGATCCAGTTTTAAATCGCAACACACACTTACTTAAATATATTCCTTTCCAACCAACTTTTCACATTCAACAAACAACTCCACTAGACACCAGGATTGGACTTTGATTGATGATCTCTGTGAACAAGACATTGAAGAAGGGAATGTTGCACATCACGAGGCCATTAACTGCCTCTTGTATCTCACACAGATAACAGGACTCGATACTGCCTTTGCAACCAACTTTCTCAGCAGATTTATCCATTCTTGAAAGAATGTGCAAGAAAGTGTTGCTGTATTTAAGAGGACACAAAGTCACAAGTCAAAATCATGGTTTTTGAAGAATGACAAAACAGTGATTTAATGGCATTCTGTTACCAGTTGTGTGTTCAAGTGCAATGTCATAGTTCAGCAAGAAGCAAAGAACAGCTTTATCTCTCACTGTTCAAGAGTTACTGTGGTTAAAACATACGAGATCTGAAATTGAACCTAACAGTGTAGTTNATCAGCCAACCACCACGCTCCACATCACCAACCCACACTTTCCCTCACTCAAATACTCTCTCACACACACACACACACTGTAATAGTTCATTACATTTTCAGATCCAGTTTTAAATCGCAACACACACTTACTTAAATATATTCCTTTCCAACCAACTTTTCACATTCAACAAACAACTCCACTAGACGCCAGGATTGGACTTTGATTGATGATCTCTGTGAACAAGACATTGAAGAAGGGAATGAACGTGTAGTGCTCCGGTATAACTGCCTCTTGTATCTCACACAGATAACAGGACTCGATACTGCCTTTGCAACCAGCTTTCTGAGCAGATTTATCCATTCTTGAAAGAATTTGCAAGAAAGTGTTGCTGTATTTAAGAGGACACAAAGTCACAAGTCAAAATCATGGTTTTTGAAGAATGACAAAACAGTGATTTAATGGCATTCTGTTACCAGTTGTGTGTTCAAGTGCAATGTCATAGTTCAGCAAGAAGCAAAGAACTGCTTTATCTCTCACTGTTCAAGAGTTACTGTGGTTAAAACATACGAGATCTGAAATTGAACCTAACAGTGTAGTTAAATCTTGTTACATATACTGTGATAACAAAGCTGCAATTCAACTGGCAACCAATCCAGTAACTAATTCCAGATCAAAACACGTAGATGTGAGGTACAACTTCCTCAGGAAACACATCGAGTCGGGAGTTGCCAATGCTATGTACTTGCTCTCGGAAGATATGTTTGCTTGATGTATTAACCAAGCCTCTTGAGTACAGTTAAATACACTGAAGAGCCAGAAAAACTGATACACCTGCCTAATATCATGTAGGGCCCCTCCGAGCACGTAGAAGTGCCGCAAGACGACGTGGCATGGACTCAACTAATGTCTGAAGGCTTGCAGGAGGCAATTCACACCGTGAATCCTGCAGGGCAGTCCACAAATCCAATCTGCGTCAATTTGAGAAAGGGTTGCACGTCTGTCACGTTTAACGATTCTCGTCAGTTGTCGTTTGTCCCGTTCTTTCACGATCTTTTTCCGGCCCCAGCGATGTCGAAGGTGTGATGTTTTACCGGATTCNGATCTTTTTCCGGCCCCAGCGATGTCGAAGGTGTGATGTTTTACCGGATTCCCGATATTCACGGTACACTCGTGAAATGGTCATACGTGAACATCCAAATGCTATCGCTACCTCGGAGATGCTATGTCCCATCTCTCGTGCGCCGACTATAACACCACGTTCAAACTCACTTAAATCTCGATAACCTGCCATTGAAGCAGCAGTAACTGATCTAGCTGCCGACCGCATCGCGTTACTCTGATTGGTTCCATACCTCTGTTATTTGCATACGCACGCCTATACCAGTTTTTTTTTTTTTGCACTTCAGTGTATTGTGTATGTGTTGAATGACTCCGACTTAAGTAGCTTCGACATTGTTGCACATTGACTCTTCGTGAATGTGTTTGGAGACATCAATTTAAGGGGTGGTGTTAGGGATGTAAAATGATAGCTCCAATTGTAAAAGTATTGATTTACGAGCTAAGGATCGATACATGATATGTGTATTCTTTGCTTGCTGATTATGTTTATGTTATCTTTGTTGTTAACATGTATGTGTGCTATGGTGGCTAATTACAAGTGGTAATTAATTTACATAGCTTNTTTATGTTATCTTTGTTGTTAACATGTATGTGTGCTATGGTGGCTAATTACAAGTGGTAATTAATTTACATAGCTTCCTTGTTTTACATACCTCACAGTAATGTTTATTATTTTTATTGGGATAATCAACAAGTTAGTTGCTTTATTTTTAGAAAATGTACATGGATTGTTATTTGGAACTAGATATAAATATTTTAATTTGTCATTAATTTAAATTTTATTCTAATTGGTGGGGAACATAATTTTTATTTGACGAACGGTGAAATTTATTTTGTTGCTATGGCAACGTACATTTCTAAACAGTGTGCGGCTATAGCCCTGACATTGCATTTTTTTTTTTCCAAGATCGAATTGTTACAAAATTTTTAGTGTACCGACAGGCAATTAATGTTTGAAGATGGGCTTGTGGGAGGCCATCTTGTGTAACGCAGAGTCCAGGGAACAGATGTGCTTTCCCTGGCAGGTTTTTAATTTATGTGAAACTTAGAGGAGCCCTGAGTTTTGTATTCAAGGAAGAAATGAGGACATAGTCGCCACAATGCAGCAAAGAAAGCTTGATTAGGCGACATCCACATAGATAAGTACTGTAATTATAATATCAGCGCCATGTGGCCAACGTGCATGTGTTGAGGTACAAGGAACNCTTTCCCTGGCAGGTTTTTAATTTATGTGAAACTTAGACGAGCCCTGAGTTTTGTATTCAAGGAAGAAATGAGGACATAGTCGCCACAATGCAGCAAAGAAAGCTTGATTAGGCGACATCCACATAGATAAGTACTGTAATTATAATATCAGCGCCATGTGGCCAACGTGCATGTGTTGAGGTACAAGGAACGCCTGAGGCATGAGCCTTGCTAAGACACGTGAGACCACAAGAAATGAAGCGGAGTCTACAAGGTGAATTGTTATATTCCTAGACCAGCGAGATGCCCAGTGTAAGCTGTACACTTACGGCCATGTNCGGAGTCTACAAGGTGAATTGTTATATTCCTAGACCAGCGAGATGCCCAGTGTAAGCTGTACACTTACGGCCATGTGCGGCACGAATCTTCTGTGAAGTTCAAGACTTTCTTTTACACACGAGTAGAGACATTTTGAAAATTCCTGTTTATACAGTTTGATTAATTGTTTGAGACTAACTATTTTTTTTTGCATACAAATACTCAGAATAATTATTTTCAGCAAGTCTCTGTTTCTGCCCGCAAGTTACATTGACACTTTAAGCGTGAATTTTGAGTCCATTTTCGAATGCTGACAAACAATATTTCAAAAGGCACTTTTTCTTATGAAGGGCTTCAAAAAAAAGTGTCTACAAAAGTGTCTACAAACTCTTTGATAAAATAATGGCCGGACATGATGATTGCGAATCAATGAGTAGCAGGCGTCTTGCTTCCTCTCACAGTGCCTCAAACATTTTGTACCCAGGACATCTGCTGAGCCCACAGCAGTCTAAGTCTCTACTATACATGCATTACACACAAATTTAATTTTAAATTTATAGTGAACAATTAAAATATAACTGTTACTACACAGTATAACTATGTTATTACTAATCAATAAACAATTATTGCATCATTTAACTATGTTTTTGATATAATTTACCTTAATATTATTGATGACAGTTCCTTTGCACTAATGTGATCACACCAAATTGTTTTGATGTTTTGAATTCTAGGTGCGACCAAGTCCAAAAGCACATTAAAACTCTCCTTGCTCATGCAGAAGTGATTGTAGAATTTGTCTGGAATTTTCTCCAGGTCCTGCATTGCATGTTGTTGGCTATATTTCATATCAACCACACCCAAAGTTGCGGTAATAATCCATTCCAAAGGGTGAACTGTCTCATNCTATATTTCATATCAACCACACCCAAAGTTGCGGTAATAATCCATTCCAAAGGGTGAACTGTCTCATTGACCAAGTTCTTCTGTAGCCGCCGTCGAGCATGGTTAGGATTTTTGGCTTTCGGCATTGTGGGTGCGATGCTGTCGTGTGTTTGTGCCGTCTAAAGTGTTTGCAAGTTTTTGTCTTTTCATTTTTGAAATTTTTTTTTTAAGGATTTTGCTATTGTGTTTGTTTACAGCATAATATTTGGTTTTGGAGATTTATTGTATTTCTAGTTGTACAGGTTTTGTTCCTGAGGCCAGGCCAACAAAACCCTTCAATTCAATATGTGATTTGAATTCACAAATATTTAAAAAAAATTTGCTTTGCATTGGCTTTGAAATGAAATTTCCTGCTTCGCCCACACCTAAAATCAGAAATAAAATAAACTAGCCATGACTGTTTGGCACTAAGACTGTTAGATGCCAAACTTTTTGCATTGTCACCTTTTTAAACTTGTTGCAGCAACAGTCAACCTTGAATTTATTTGGATATGTCTCAAAGAATATTTGCTTGTGCCAGGGCACAAATGCATTATGATGGTAATTTATACAGGAATAAAATCCTAACATTAAAATTTGAAACAAAATAATGAATAACAGCATTACAGGAGAGAGGTAAAAGAAAATTTAAAGCTAGAACTGGCGATCGAGTAAGCTCAAATGTACAATTAATAGGAACACTTTCTGTGGATAAAAAAAATATGGATAAACCCACCTCCCACCCAGTTTCCAGCCTCCTTCCATGTCTGTGTTTAACAGCAAGAGAAAAAACATGTATTGTTATTTTTATGAGCACGAATCCCATAGAATACCTCATTATATTAAATACAGACTTGAGTAATACGCACTTACTCACATGACAACCAGTCTGTTACAGAAAAAAATTAATATGACAGAAAAAAGTAAAGATTTCTATGCTGTATACCTTATAAGGTGCGCAAATTATAGTAGTTTAAAAAAAGTAACAGAAATTATTTAGTTTAGCCAGATACATTTCACATTTAAATTTACTATCAAAATTTGAAAATAGTTTCTGTAAATGCACATTTTGGATTTTGCAGTTTTTGCTATGGCAGAAAATTCGATACTTTGTGAAGCAGTGTTGGCTGCACATATAACATCACATTCTTTTGCTTAGAACATTGAACTGTCCCTGGTATTGTCAACAGCTGACGTAACAAAAAAAATGGCTTCCACGTGCCAGAACAGCTGAGGCAGAGGGATACGTTAGCAAAACAACAACACTGGCACTACTTTCTTAGAACTGTCAAAAAACTGCCTTCATAAAATAAATAGGCGAACAGAAGATATGATCTGAACTGATAAGCCAAGATGCATTACTCTGTAAGTGTTGGACACAGTTTGCAGTTATAAATATTTTCCATGTGGCAGGTGTTATGGGGCGTCTTGAAGGAAAAGAAGGTTTTTGTGGTTGCATCCACCCTTGGGGTGCAGGTGTACTTGGGTGGTGATTTGAAGACTTGCTGTCACCACTACATGTTGAGTGTCGCAAGTGCTGGCGATACTGCCTACTTTGTCAGAGGACTTGCAATCATCGATCACCAATTTCTGTGTATAGGTTAGTTGAACGAGGGGTAGTTATTCCAATAGGGAAGCAGCACATTCACGGACACATGTTTTGTGAGCACGTAAATGCACTTTGTGTATGCACATGTTCACATCACTTGACTCTGGCAAACATTTTCACTATTGACACAGCACATTTGAGTGTTACATTGTATTTGTGAAATTATATTTAAAAAATGTTTGTAATTACTTAAATGAAATTATTTAATATCAATTTTTGTAGTAATATTAATAGTTACTTTCATAACATATAAGCAGTTATGAAGGGTGATACCATGCAATAATTGGCCTAGAAACATAGTCAGGTTTAGTCTATGCATGTAAAATAATTTATTCTGTTTGTAGTTGATAGATGTGTAGTTCACGTTTGTACTAAAAAGATGCACATTTTATTCACTTACAATACTGTAATAAGCCTATAACTTAAGTTTTGTATTTCAAGTCTCTGTTACTAATTTCTTTTTTGGACATTGTTTTTGTTCTAATCCGTTATCATTTAACATAAGTAATGCCACAAAATGAGAAATCATATTCATTTTATAAATAAATGTATTACTACTTTCGGAAAGCACATTAATGTTCGTCTCCATAACCTCTCTGTTTTACAGGTGATTCCTTCAACCAGCTCAGTATAATTCCCAGTGAGCAATGACACACGCCTAAATAAATACATTTATTTAGTATAGTTAAAGCAGGCGTCAACATGAAATTATTAAATTTTTGACTCAAAACCAGCTTTATTCATAACAAATACCTAATAACTGCACAAGTTAATTCATTTGAGCTGTGGTTCCAGTCAATTNCAAAACCAGCTTTATTCATAACAAATACCTAATAACTGCACAAGTTAATTCATTTGAGCTGTGGTTCCAGTCAATTAAAAAAAATCTTACCATTTTGTCTATATTTTAGTCTTCTGTTTGTACATTCAAAATTCAATTTCCACTCTAATTTACAGTCACTGTCTGTATACTTTGGCTAATATTTACAAATATACAAACTCCATGTTTATGCAGCAGTGTTACTGTGTAGTATGTGCCATTCCCTCAATGTAAATCTCTGATAACATTTCGCTCAGTTTGTTGCTTATGTTGTGTTCTTCCATTTTAANTGTGCCATTCCCTCAATGTAAATCTCTGATAACATTTCGCTCAGTTTGTTGCTTATGTTGTGTTCTTCCATTTTAAGTTACTACCGCAAGTGGTGACAACATTCTTAAAATATTCACTTGTTTCGCCCATACCAATTCCTTTGTAAGTTTGAAGTGAGTGCTTGGGCCTTTAGGATGAAAAAATATGACCTTGTATGCTTCTTCTCCCTCCAGTTTCTTTGCCTGTAACAATTCCAATCCACCAGTCACAGTCATAAATAAAACACAGAATCGTTCAGGTCTGGCAAAACAGCTCGTTGTGGTTTGGTGATGCGTACCACCAAATAGTTCTGTGATTATGAGTATTGGTAGACGGCAAGATGTTCTCCATCTACTGGAACAAAACCATGATACTGTCTTGTATTGGGAATGGCTTCAGCNATTGGTAGACGGCAAGATGTTCTCCATCTACTGGAACAAAACCATGATACTGTCTTGTATTGGGAATGGCTTCAGCTTCTTGAAATTTCAAGTAACTTCTCTTCACAAACAATATCTTCTGACGGCACAAAGAAAAATGTTATTCCAAAAATTTTTCTTGAACAAAATTGGAACATTTGTTGTGGCGATACAATGTNTTTCTTGAACAAAATTGGAACATTTCTTGTGGCGATACAATGCGTGGTTCTTTATAAAGTAGTCTTTGTCACGATATGTCACAGAACTTTTTTTGGCTTCGTACACAGCAAATGTTCATTTTCTCCAAGTTAGGGACTATTTTTTTCTAGGAAGGAATTCTTCAATCCAGATAACTTTGATGTTGCACACTGTTCTACACGTAGACACTAATCACACAAAATATCAGATCTCTAAATGCAACTTTGGAGAAGCAGGGTGGTGTATAAAGTGGGATAAAACAGTCCTGAAAGCAGATGGCCACCATCTTGAAAATACAAAATATATTTTATAATATAAATATACAGTGTACTAGTATCTTGTGTTAGCTTTAAAATGACACTAAAAACTCCTAAATCTATGAAATTTGCTTGTAGTGTGTATGAGAAATGGCTGCCGTTATCCACTTGTTGTAGGTAAAAATCTGAATCTTTCAGCTTGAGGATAGGGTATCATAGGAACNAAATGACACTAAAAACTCCTAAATCTATGAAATTTGCTTGTAGTGTGTATGAGAAATGGCTGCCGTTATCCACTTGTAGGTAAAAATCTGAATCTTTCAGCTTGAGGATAGGGTATCATAGGAACATATTTTTATCAAAATCAAAAATGTTGCAGCTTCAGCTCCTTGATGCAAAGATTGTTAGTAAACATTGTACTCCCTGCTCGTACTTAATTCAGGATGGAGGAGGTGGCTCAAGGAATATTAAAAGTTCATATACTCACAGGCCTAGAAATGATCAGAACCCTTACATGGAAGGTGCAAGTACTCCACAAAGATATTGGTCTGGAGAATGTCAGTGCAAAAATAAACAGCTGATTGTTAGTGAAAACAAAGGAAATAATGCTAGCCAAAATATTTAAATGATTATGTGTTATAATTTAGAATTATTGTACTGTATTTGTAATTTCTATAATTTTAACAGTATGCTATTTTTTAAAATTAAAAATGGGAAGATGTAGTATGTATAAACTTTGTAATGCCACACATCCAGTATTGACGTCTGGAAATTGCCACTCTGTTAGCTCAGTGGTAGCAACATGAAACTCTTTTAAAAAAGGTGCCAATTCAATATATAAAAAAAAGTCAAGTTCCGGTTTATTGGTTATATATTTTTATTTACCAATCCAGTGAAACAGTTCACATACTATCTTCAGGTATGCCGAGTAAGAACAGGTTCACAGATAAACAGACAAGTACAGAACAGCGCCACAGTCGTTTATGAATTATTCATGTCTTAAAAACTTGCATCGCAAGAAGAAGTTACGAAGGCAGGAGGGATGTTCGTTCTCTCCTGGCACCCTAGCGACCTCCAACACTGACGGAAGTAATTTAATACAGTTAGGTTTTGCCGAAAAAGAATGAAGATGAAAGATTTATCGGTCGCGGGTGCTTGCCTGCCGGTGTAGGTTATGTTAGTCACATCCGATGCGTTTTCTCTGGTTGCTTGTTCTAGACCATTTCTCACGGGCGAGTATTCGTCCAGGATTTTTATCACTCGTGGCAATCCTTCCTTTCTCAGATAAGGGCCTGGCGTGGGCCGCCATGCACGCTATCCAAAACTGCGTAGACCGCTTAACTACGCCGTCAGTTAAAATATAATCAAACTTCTAGAGCCAGCAGTGCCATCCAAACTGCGTCGTAGTAAAAGATAATTGAACTTCCAGAACAAAACTGTCGACGTAGTTTGGAAAGGCTTCTAATCTAATGTTGACGCTTACTGAAAACTAAGATTTTTGAAACGGCAAACGTATGCCTGATAAACGTTAAACGGCACCACGGCTTTAATTTTGAATCCTGATAAAATATTACGAAACCCCGTTAAACAAAAGAAAATGAACCGCGTATCCCGAGAATTTATGATACTGCGTCATTACAACTTATACAGTCGGTACTCCTGGTTCTTACGAGTGAAGAGAGTTGTCAGGTTGGCATGACAAGTGATGAGTGAATGAACAATGAATAATGAGTAAGTTGTAGGTAGAGAATGGACATGAATAAACGTCTAGTTGAAGTTTTAACTTTAATGTCTGTTATTCGAATACAACATACGCTATTTGTTTGTGTAGGTTATATCGGGTGATCTTAAAGGTTTAAAGTTATGTGGGTGTTGATTATTTTTTTTGTGTTGTCTTTTATTTATTATCTTTTGATTTGTAATTAATATAATGGTCATATGCATCATACCAGTTCAGTGTGGTGTTGTATATGATCAGCTTATTATTTTTGGTATATTCGTATTTATAAATAATTTTGGTTAGGGAATATTTATTGCTTATTGGCCCAGAACTGTTGTGAGGGTCTTGGGCACTGCTCCCCTAATGTGGGACTGCAGCAGGTAACAGCGACAAGCACAGTGTTGCTACGGGACTAGAAAACCCGGAAAAGTCAGGGAAATAGGTGACGAGCCGGAATTTAAGTGTCTAATACAATATAATGTAATATATTTTCTTTACGGTCAAACATTCTCAGCAGCAGTCCAATGAATTTGTCTTAAAACTGATGGGTACTGAAAAATAATTTGCGTTATGTTAGAAATAAACTTACAAGGGAACAATTGTACTCTTTGCAATGTAGATAATGTTCAGAAACTTCAAGTTCTGTGAATTTTGTTTCAATTACATTTCATGATGTAGGTTTTTTATTGAATGCTGAAGAAGACTGTAAATTTCCTTATTGTTGTCTGGAAAACTTGTAAAAGTGAGGGAAATTTGATAGCGATATTGTGTAACAAACAACCTTTGGAAAGGGATTTAAATGAGATAATGGTACGATCAGCCACGGTAGTGGGCTGCAAGGTGAGCTAGATAGTCAGGGCACTTCTCTTGACTCTGTGATCTGCCCCNAGTGAAGAGAGTTGTCAGGTTGGCATGACAAGTGATGAGTGAATGAACAATGAATAATGAGTAAGTTGTAGGTAGATAATGGACATGAATAAACGTCTAGTTGAAGTTTTAACTTTAATATCTGTTATTCGAATACAACATACGCTATTTGTTTGTGTAGGTTATATCGGGTGATCTTAAAGGTTTAAAGTTATGTGGGTGTTGATTATTTTTTTTGTGTTGTCTTTTATTTATTATCTTTTGATTTGTAATTAATATAATGGTCATATGCATCATACCAGTTCAGTGTGGTGTTGTATATGATCAGCTTATTATTTTTGGTATATTCGTATTTATAAATAATTTTGGTTAGGGAATATTTATTGCTTATTGGCCCAGAACTGTTGTGAGGGTCTTGGGCACTGCTCCCCTAATGTGGGACTGCAGCAGGTAACAGCGACAAGCACAGTGTTGCTACGGGACTAGAAAACCCGGAAAAGTCAGGGAAATAGGTGACGAGCCGGAATTTAAGTGTCTAATACAATATAATGTAATATATTTTCTTTACGGTCAAACATTCTCAGCAGCAGTCCAATGAATTTGTCTTAAAACTGATGGGTACTGAAAAATAATTTGCGTTATGTTAGAAATAAACTTACAAGGGAACAATTGTACTCTTTGCAGTGTAGATAATGTTCAGAAACTTCAAGTTCTGTGAATTTTGTTTCAATTACATTTCATGATGTAGGTTTTTTTTTATTGAATGCTGAAGAAGACTGTAAATTTCCTTATTGTTGTCTGGAAAACTTGTAAAAGTGAGGGAAATTTGATAGCGATATTGTGTAACAAACAACCTTTGGAAAGGGATTTAAATGAGATAATGGTACGATCAGCCACGATCAGCCACGATCAGCCACGGTAGTGGGCTGCAAGGTGAGCTAGATAGTCAGGGCACTTCTCTTGACTCTGTGATCTGCCCCACTTTAAAGAAGAAAGGAGGTAGGGCTTGGGACTTCACTTGTGGCGATTGGATTATCCTTTCCCTTTTAATACATTGACTAGCAAGGTCTGTTGTGTTTTCGTAGGCATGAAGACCTTTGCTTTGTGGTGTCGAGCAAGGCGGTAGAGACACTTGGAGACATAAAAGGACAGGAGCCTACCTGGGACCTACAAGGTTCTTTTGTGAGCAGCTTGGCTGGGTGATGGAGGAACTTTAAATTGGAATAAATGCACAGCTTACTGCCCTTTATTGCTCGTAGGGACGGAGGCGTAGGAGTTCCTTCCTTTTGGTTATATGGACCCATGTGGGAGAACTGTGGGAGAAAAACTAATTTAATTATTCTGAATAAAATTATTATTTTTAAACCAAAAACATACAATATTATGAATAAAAATTAAATATGGTAACATTTTCTTTAAAATTATAAGACTTGGCCATGCTAAATGAGGTTAACTTTCTACTAACATCCTCACAATTGTGTGTGCCTATAAGTGTTGCAATAAGAAAAATTCATGGATTAAAATGTTATTTTGAAAAACCTTAAAAAAAGCAGATGCCAAAAAAAAAATATTTTAAGACGCTTACTGAAGCGGGCATATCTGGGTATATGGGTATAATGTCATGCTCATCCAGCATGGGTTAAGCTTGTAGCCCTGATGGGGATAGTCAGCCTCAACAAGTTCCAACACAGGCTTTGACCAGAGGCTGTGAAGAAGCCAAGAGGTGGTAGAACATGGTGCGAGGCTTGGCTGGGTGGCCAGTAGCATGTGGTGAGTATGAGCACATCTGGTCCATAGTAGGTTGTCTGGGAGACAAGTGGCCTTGACCTCGCCTCCCTCCCACCTAGGAGCAGGGACCTCCTGTGGACAGGCTACATGTACTGTGACTGTGAGAAGTCTTGTCCTGACCTTGGGTAAAAAGACACAGTAGCTTGCAACGGAATTTAGAACAATCAGACGTGAACTCTGCACATAGTGGTTGTGTAGTGAAGCCTAAGAGTGTTGATTTATGGTTATCAATTATTGAGTGTCAGTTTTACAGTCTAGCTTTTCTTTGCTAAAGATTTTTTTTTTTTTTTCCACAAATAGGGGTTGTCTATTAAGAATATATTAAAAAAAATTTCTTAAAGCATTTTTTTTGCAATTGCTTTTTTAAGGTTTTTCAAAATAACATTTTAATGCATGAATTTTTCTTATTGCAACTTGAAATAAACACTTATAGGCAGGCACACACAATTGTGTGTTAATGTTTGTAGAAAGTTAACTTCATTTAGCATGGCCAAGTCTTATAATTTTAAAGAAAATGTTACCATATTTAATTTTAATTCATAATATTGTATGTTTTTGGTTTAGGAATAATAATTTTATTCAGAATAATTAAATTAGTTTTTCTCCTACAGTTAAACTCGTGATAACTTGTGTATGTGGCAGAAGCGCAACTGGGTCACTACATTTAATTTAAACATAACAATTTTAAAATTAAAATTTTTGTGTGTTGCAAAAATATTTTTAAAAATGGTTTTAATTATTTTTAGATTAAAGGTAGAAAGTTTTATAAACTTCAACAAGCAAATTCTCAATTTGTTAACCAGTTAACATTTGAATATTACAGAGCTTTGTTTTGCACAGGCACCTCAAATGGTTCCATTTGTGTCCTGTTGCCACGGGAGGAAGAAAACGAGATGGAACTGGTGGAAAGGAAGATGGCTCATGGCAAAGCAGTGACGGACTTGGCCTCCCTGGATGAGGGTGTTATTCTTGCCTCGGCGGACGAGACAGGAATGATCACCCTGTGGGAGTTGATGTGTCAGCGCCTGCAGCGACTCTTCAACATAGACTACACTGGGTGAGTGTACTAGTCGTGGTTCACACAGCTGGAAAATTTCAGGTTATTTTGAACAAACTTGTGAAATGTCGGGAAATTATGCTATATGCAAACTATATTAGCCAGCTTTTCCATNGCTGATGTGTCAGCGCCTGCAGCGACTCTTCAACATAGACTACACTGGGTGAGTGTACAAGTCGTGGTTCACACAGCTGGAAAATGTCAGGTTATTTTGAACAAACTTGTGAAATGTCGGGAAATTATGCTATATGCAAACTATATTAGCCAGCTTTTCCANTTCAGGTTATTTTGAACAAACTTGTGAAATGTCGGGAAATTATGCTATATGCAAACTATATTAGCCAGCTTTTCCATCAGAAATTGTAGACGTATGAAAACAGACTTTGCATCCCGTGCAAGAATATATTTTTAGAATTATGTGTGTCATTTTATGGTCACAATCAGTTTGAACTTTACATGGTTCTTATATTATTAGCATGCCTATCTGCTGCATTGCCACATTTGAGTTGTGGCATGTAAATACAGGAGTAGATAAGTACATGGAGATTAACTGGCGTGGCAGTTCCTTTGACATTGGCGTACCCATTCTCTGATGGATACTGGAACTCTGTTATGTAAGTAGGCAGGCGGGCATGGGCGGGCAATATATTTCTATTTACCAAATCAAAAGAAAACAGAGGAAGTTCTGTAACACAACATTTCATTTATTTACATCACGTGAGATCACAACTATCTGACAGAACTTCACCAACAATTCAAAATACGTAGGGCTGTTCCGATACCTAGAGTTGGTATCGGTTATCTGCCGATATTAAGCAGAGGCGTAAGTAATCGGTGCCAGTGTCGGTGCAGATATCTAAAAATATATAGCTCATAAAATTTTTATTTAGTCCCAAAAACACGACTAGTACTTACAGTGAAACACCACTTTAATGAACATTTAATTGTAACAAACAACTGTATTGGTCCAGACAAAAGCCTATGCAATACAATGGATTTTTCTTTCATTTTTATGTTACGACTTCTGGCATATTAATAAAATATTCACCTTAACGAACACTTGTATGACTCAATTCCGTATTAACGTCATAAATTCAGATTTTTTTCGTCCTTAAGATAACCAAACATTTTGTTACGAAATTACTGCAAAAAAAAACCAATATTTCATGTTTCACATATGATTTTGCCTGTAGAACAAGTAACTTGTGACTAATTTCACATAGTACACCTTACTTGTATCATTTTGTTCTGGGCCTTCTCCAGAATTTTCTTAAAACTTATCCACCTAATTTAAAAATATATACTACGAGTGGTATGGCCGTAAAAATAAAAAACAATCATTCAAATAATAGTACCTACGGTTGCACAAAAAATTATTTTTGGGCCAAAAAATTGATGGTGCTTAATTCTAGCTGCAACATTTTTTTTTTCCAAAAATATTTTAGAGAAAAAAGTGCAAATTTTTATGTATATATTATGTGAGGTTTTTTTTTGCAGGCAAACAAAGCATTTTGTTGGAGAAAATTTTTAAGCATTTATTGAACTTGTGTTTGTGTAATTGAAACGTCAGCATTGTGGTCTGTAGGTTAGGCTGTATGGGTGTGCATTTAGGTTTCCGTGTACAAGCCTAAAATTATGGAATAACTTGGTGATCGCTGCATATGGCTCTGGGCACATACGCACTTTCCACATTGAATCTGGCTGCTGCGTCTCGGAGGTTGCAGCCCATGCAAAGTGGATTTCTGCAATAGATGTGGCGGCAGAGAGAGGCTACGTGCTGTCAGTTGCTGAAGACTCTTTTGCCAAAGTGTGGCAGATCACAGCCGCCAACAACAAGGTGCGTCTCTGGCCTTCTCATTTATGTATTTTATACTGGCATAGAAATTTTAGGATTTATGTTGACATAAATAAACTTTTGCTTGTGTATTTTGGCTTGTAGGTCGTAACTTTAAGAGAGATTTGCTTTGCAATTGTACACTAATCACTGTGTGATTGACACACGCATATGTGTCTATGCAGCTATATACACTGGAGAGCAAAAAAACCTGGTATAGGCGTGCGCATGCACATAACAGAGGTATGGAACCAATCAGAGTAACGCGATGCGGTCGGCAGCGAGATCGGTTACTGCTGCTACAATGGCAGGTTATCAAGATTTAAGTGAGTTTTAACGTGGTGTTATAGTCTGCGCATGAGAGATGGAACATAGCATCTCAGAGGTAGCGATAAAATGTGGATTTTCGCGTACGACCATTTCACGAGTGTACCGTGAATATAGGGAATCCGGTAAAATATCAAATCTTTGACATTGCTGCGGCCGGAAAAAGATTGTGAACGAACGGGACAAACGACGACTGACAAGAATCATTAAACGTGACAGACGTGCAACCCTTTCTCAAATTGGCGCAGATTTCAATGCTGGGGCATCAACAAGTGCCAGCGTGCGAACTATTCAACGGACCATCATTGATATGGGCTTTCGGAGCCGAAGGCCCACTCGTGTACCGTTGTTGACTGCACGACACAAAGCTTTACGCCTCGCCTGGGCCCGCCAACACCGCCATTGGACTGTTGATGACTGGAAACACGTTGCCTGGTCTGACGAGTCTCGTTTCCAATTGTATCGGGCGGATGGACGTGTACGGGTATGGAGACATCCTCATGAATCCATGGACCCTACATGTCAACAGGGGACTGTTCAAGCTGGTGGAGGCTCTGTCATGGTATGGGGCGTGTGCAGTTGGCGTGAAATGGGACCCCTGATACGTCTAGATACGACTCTGACAGGTGACAGATACGTAAGCATCCTGTCCGATCACCTGCACCCATTCATGTCCATTGTGCATTCCGACGGACGTGGACAATTCCAGCAGGACAATGCGACACCCCACACGTCGAGAGTTGCTACCGAGTGGCTCCAGGAACACTCTTCTGACTTTAGACACTTCCATTGGCCACCTAAATCACCAGACATGAACATTATTGAGCATATCTGGGATGCCTTGCAACGTGCTGTTCAGAAGAGATCTCCACCGCCTCGCACTCCTATGGATTTGTGGACTGCCCTGCAGGATTTATGGTGTGAATTGTCTCGTGCATACCTTCAGACATTAGTTGAGTCCATGTCACTTCTGCGTGCTCGTGGGGGCCCTACACGATATTAGTCAGGTGTACCAGTTTTTTTTTTTGGCTCTTCAGTGTATAAATGTGTGTGTGTATATTATATGTGTGTATTTGTGACAATCTTGTCTGTTTGCAGCTATGTCATGTGTGGACAACACGGGTTGAAGACAATCCACTGATGGGTGGCAGGTTCCTCAACAAGTGTGGTTCCATCTTCTGTGTTTCCAGCTATGACTCTGCAGAAGTCCACTGTTATGCTATGGAACAGCTCCCAACGTCTCATTGAAATATTCTCTACACAGATACATTTTAAGTATTCCACTGTTCTTGTACTTTAAGGAATGTTTTCAATTGCAAAATTTACATGGCTAATACACCTGCTGTGAAAGACAAAAATTGGGTCACCGGCCATCCACATATTATGCCCGATTCTGTGTTGTCATGAGCAAATTTGAGAAATTTTTTGATAGTGTTAGTGTGGACACACTTGCTTTAAATGCATGGCTTCATTTGACACTGTCCCTGCATAAAACATGTTTCACAAGTAGGTGGTTAACAAACTTATTCTAAGCTGCTGTTTCAAAATCTAAAATGAGGATTCTGTGTTTTGTGACCATTATTATTACTGGCTGGCAGCCAAAGTATGAGAGATTCGTAATAAATTCAAACTTAATAAATATGTGCTTGTTCTTGTGTAGTTAGTTACCAGCACCTGCTGTTACACATTGTGCTTTTGGAAACACAAAGTACTTTGGTTTGACAGAGGATGCGCAAAGTGTGATGTGTAGTGTTTGCGTGGTGGTGTTACAAGTAAATTGAATTAGAAAGCTTAGCACTGATTCTTAGGACTTTTAGTGATTGAACAGTTTCACTCCCTGGTTTCATTGGTCATTTGCACTTGTCAAGTTGGTACTAAATTTGATAAGCATAACGTAAAAAACATTTCCTTGTACAACAGCAAGCAAAACTTGTAGTGGACGAACCCTTTATTGCAATAAAAGTGAAAGGAAGACAGACAGCAATGACTTAGAGAGCAAACACAAACCATGATAATGCTGTACACCCCCAGGCCTTACGGTCACGCAGTATGCTGGCTGCAATGTGATTCTGGAGTTCTACAGGTAGCAAATTGTACTTGTGAAGAGCAGTATGGAGGGTTGGAGGGACACACTTCAAATCTCATAAAAATGGTGTGTTGACAGATTTAGGCTTATGTACTGAAAGTCATAAATTTAGTGTTTGTAAAAAAAATGTGGACAGGATGTGCATTGTCTGTTGCTTGTGAACATTAACTCTGGACCCTCTTAACTTCTGAAAATCCTATCTCACAAGATATATCTATCAGCTACAGAAGTGGTGGAGAGAGAAGAAGAAGAAAAAAAAAGTTGCAGATTTTTGCATGTTGCACTTTCAGAATAAGACTTGTAACTACAAAGTCAATGTTTTGAGTAAATCAACTTAAAAGATTTCAAATTTTTCATGAAAAATATTTTAATATCTCCTGCAAGTAATTTTTTGAACATGTGCATGTATTTACAATGCCTCTAGAGTTAGTCCTGGTATATTCATAAAATTAAAGTATAAACTTAAAATTTTTTTAATAAATGTAGTTACAACACTTTAATTGTTGGTGATTAATGCAAATGATGAATTACTACTCTGTCATTAATGACAGTCTCTATAAGGACTACAACTAAATGTTTTAACAGCTGTCTCAAGCATGGAGTAGCACATTTATGCGTTTCTTAACTTTATATTTTCATCAGTGTTCTTTAAATTTGGTGTTGCCAAAGTGTAGGTGTAGAGGCTGCGAGAATATAAACAATCACTGTTTTGCAGAGAAGGGTGGAATGTGGGACGTGCCCCGGCACGTATTATATCACTGCGCAGCAGCGTGTAAAAGGTTAAGTCACGATCTCGGCATATATTATGTAACTGTAGCATTTGTTAACGTTGAAGTGTTTGCTACATTATTTTAGTTTTATTAAAGTTATTCACTTGAAAAAAAAATTTTTTTACGGTGCTTGCACATAATTTACGCACCCTGAACTTTCAACTGAAAATATGTGGAAATATACTGTACTTAACAGGACACCACAAATTGTTGATGTAGTTTTATTCTAGAAATAAGATATATATATTTTTTTCCTGAAAGTATATACCCAGGTATATACAGTATTTTAATTTACCTGAAATAGTCTGCATTGTACCTTTTTCAACCATATTATTTCAAATATATATATATATTAAAAAAAACAAGAATAAAAACCAAATCATTACAAGAAAATCTATTTTTGACACAAACTTCTGTACCTCTCGTGCTTTGGACTTTGTAAATGCCACTGGCATCTCAAATTACTACTCCACACACTCCTTCAGGTCAAGGGAAGTGATGCAAAGCGACATGTACCAATATTTAAATGAACATTAGTCACTTTTTTGATGGTGTGGTTAGTACTACGATCGTGTACTGGCACCCACTATCNCCAATATTTAAATGAACATTAGTCACTTTTTTGATGGTGTGGTTAGTACTACGATCGTGTACTGGCACCCACTATCTACCCGATTATGCTTCACCACTGGGTTGGGCGAGATAGAGGCTAAACAGGGACTAGCCCCTATTGGAGGCCTGGTAGGTGATGAACAGTGTGCCAACTGGGCGTATTCCTGGAAGAGAGAGGCAGCAGCTCGGCTGAGGGGAACATCTACTAGCTCAACCAGAGGAAGCAGAAGTCAACTCTGGCGTGTCCCTCGTGCAGTCTTGCCACTGCCTGCCACGCTTCCTAAGAAGCCCGTATCTTATAACTGGCCCTCAGCCGCAGAGAAAGTGGTCAGACGTCCCGAGCGAGTTACACACCTTCCCAAGTTTAAACCAGGCAAAANCGCAGAGAAAGTGGTCAGACGTCCCGAGCGAGTTACACACCTTCCCAAGTTTAAACCAGGCGAAAAACCACCAGTTGTACTCCCAACAATAACTGCATCAAGTGGATGATGCCTGCTTCCTAGCCGCCTAGGTGGGAGAAATGCTCCGACGTCGTAACGTCCATTAGTTGGGGCATCCAGTTAAACTGTGAAATTTGCTAATTCTTGCGCTCATGTGCATTAAAAAGACAGAAAGCAAAATAAGTAATTTCAATATTCACAAATGTTTACCTAACACTTCTAATTAAACGTTAAGGCATGAAGCTACTTTCACTCCGTTAACTTTACTGGGAGTACGCCGGTCAGTGCGCTCAATAATATATATGCAGGTAGGGGCAGATAACATTTTTCAAAGGTTAATTTCAAAAGTGCTTAATTAACCATGAACAGCTTAAACTGGTAGCTGTTGTCATTCATTGAAAACTGTGTTCACGTTTTTATTTTCTGGTTAAGTGTGCTGCTCTTCCTTCATCCTCGTACCACTGCTTCCTTGCTGGAAAATCCTCGGCACACACGGACACAGAGAGAAAGGAGGAAATAAGTTTCGTCATGACAGGGAGAGGGATCAATGGAAGTGGGATGTCAGTGTGAGGTTGTTTGGGGTAATTGTCTTGCTGCCTGCCCCCATCTCCAGCTGAGAAAGGAACAATGAGAGCTCTAAAAATAAACAGCCTGCGAGTGCCACCTGGTTCCCTTGTCCCCGCCACCCCACCGTTTCAGTGGCAACAGCATTTTATTTACAAAACAAACATGCTTCTTTTATCTTATCACAGCTCACATGCTAACCACTTTCTTGTTGAAAATAATTGCTTTTAGCATAGTTCTATATTAATCTGCTCATAAAAAATATTCGCAAAAATAGTTACTTCGCTTATCTGATGCTCCCCATCTTCTGCCCAAAAATGGGAATAAAAAAAAAGTAAGGTATGTGGGTAAATACAGTATACCTAAATGCAAAATCTGGCAATGATTTAAAGATTTACCCTAAAGTTTAAAGTAATGTACCTTGAAACAAGATTTTACTGTAGGTACTTTCATGAGTACATAAATTGTGGCACCAAAAGTCATAGGCCATTCACGGGTACTTTTCACTGATTAAGTATTCTTCCACTACATAAAACTTGAACACTGTCTTGCGACTTAACAATTACTTATATAACCTCTTGTTATTAATGTGTGTTGGGTTATTTCGTTAAAACGGTGGCCTCAATTGGAATAAATATTAAAACCAAAGCGCACCCAGTCCAACTTAGACAGTAAACTCGTGTAGCTTATTTTTTGTACATAAACAGCGACAAACTTGAAGGTAATAGTGAACATGCACAGAAATAGACATACTGCAACTTTAATTCTGCGCATCTTTCTTCTACGTAGTTTTTACTAGGTTTATATTCATTTAAAATTTTCTGTCTGGGTGTCAGCAATTTGTTGGGACTGTGGCAAATGTTGACTTCACAGAAACGTAAGCATGTGAAAACTGTGTAAAGTTACAAAGTTGAGGTAAATACACACACGCGGCTTTCAAATAAATAATTTAGCCATAAAAACTGTCAATAGTTAAAAGGTATAAATCTCGCAAGCCCGATATTTGCACATGAACAAATACACAAACAAAATGCCCAGCATAACGGCCACAACGCAGATACAACAATGGCCATTTAAATATCCTAACGTAACTTATATGTGACAGGACACTCGTTACAGTATATTTATTCCTACAATGGAAAAACAAATTTATCACAACCTCGTAACTTGCCTTGGGAGGTTGAAAGAACACAACATACAAACTTAATTAGATAAATTTAAGTATTTTTTGCAGGATAAGAATTTAGTTTGGCAAAACACGCATGCTACGCCATGTCGCCACTTCTGCCAACTTCCAATTTGTATTTGAACATTAAAATCTCGTTTTAGTTGTAAATCACAAATTCAAACACCAATATTTTCTCTATAATAGGTATAAAAATAATACTGAATTGAAAGCAAGTATCACTTTCCAGCTACAGTACCAGTATTGCAAAACTTACATAGGGGAAGGGAAAAAAAATGTAGGGTCTACACACCATATTTTGCACTGGTTTTTTTGACAGTAACAATGAAATACATTTCCATCAGTGTTACCTGAAAATGTAAGTATGTCAATAAGAAACGTTTAATTTACAAATTTCACACCAAAAATTAGGTTGTAACAACATTTTAATGGTGAACTATTCCACACTAGCCATTGGCAACATACCACTTTCCTCACTTTGTAATTAATATTTAATACAAAATATATATTACAATTTAAAGCAGATATATCAATTTAAAGTTTTATTGCATCCAAAATATACTTTAAAGTTAATCAGTGTTAGATTTTTGTGGCATATGAGTTATTTAAAAAACATGTGAACACGTTATTCTTGGAGTGGTTTTTCATAGGTCTTTTTAGAAAGTGTGAATAAACTGCGATGGACTATAATAAAACAGTGAACGGGTATTTTTCTTATCAAATTGAAACACTTGTAATGTCAAATATTTTATTNGCATCCAAAATATACTTTAAAGTTAATCAGTGTTAGATTTTTGTGGCATATGAGTTATTTAAAAAACATGTGAACATGTTATTCTTGGAGTGGTTTTTCATAGGTCTTTTTAGAAAGTGTGAATAAACTGTGATGGACTATAATAAAACAGTGAACGGGTATTTTTCTTATCAAATTGAAACACTTGTAATGTCAAATATTTTATTNTGATGGACTATAATAAAACAGTGAACGGGTATTTTTCTTATCAAATTGAAACACTTGTAATGTCAAATATTTTATTTGTAAATGAAACAATAGAGCTTACACATAGATAAAATTTTCCACAAGCTTACATGGTGACGTATGAGCAAACTATGATGAAACGCTACGTCTCTGCACCAATCCCAAGCTAAGATTGAAGTGCAATTCACGTGGCACAAGAAATATATCAATACACAGCAAAGAGGTAATAATTAATGCTGTCTATTTGCTTTCATCAAAATATTAGACTGCCTTCTATATCTAGTATTCTCTTTGCAAAGCAGATGTTCAAAGCATTACGTTTATTAATGTATACTGCAAAAAAAAATATCTGTCAAGTCATTATACCATAGCAAGCCACACAGTAACCATACAAGTCAAAGTTCGTCTTGTGCAGCATGTACTCCAATAAAGTGCAAAATCAAATAAATAACCAGCTACCGGAATGTTCAACTTATTTTTCTACATATTCAAGTATTCCAATTACAACATGAACACAAATGATAAAGGCAAATACAACTGGAAATTTACATCTAAAAAATATTCTGTACACAATCATCTATTACCTCATAATTTAAACTATAAAATCAAAATTTTCTTTTACTGTCTCCAGGCAAATTTCTCGTAACACCACCTGAACAATTTACAACGTCCCTGAAGCGAAAATATTTCCTTTAAAATATAACTTAAAATTAAATAAATTCAAACGTAAAAATAATTATTTAAGTAACACTACATGAAATATAATACTTTCAAAATATAAAAAAGGTTAATACAAAACACAGATAATACTTAGGAACATAAATAAAATGTTTGGAAAGTCTTATCCAACATGGATGTGAACTCTTTGGAAATGCATATTTAATCATACAAACAATGGCGTGTAATTCAAATCCCAATTAAACAGAAAATGCCTTACACAGTGAAGCAATTCTCTCACCAAGTGCTGATCAACATGTATTACACATGAAAAGTCTGTAATCTATTCTTCTTTCTCTGTCTTTTCATTTGTCCCTTCAGCTGCATTTTCTTCAGTCTTAGCATCATCCTCACCCTCCAAAATAATCTCCTCCGGATCTGGAGCTCTTGGCAAGAACTCACAATCTGGATACATCTTGGAAAAGATGTCTTTTGCCTGTCCCAAAAGTACACACTATTAATTCTACATATTACAACGTACAAAGGCTGTTGTTACATTCAAAACATACTTCACTGCATTCTCTACCAACTGTACATTCTCACACTTTAAATCTTAAGTCTCGGTACAGAACGACTGTAAGAATTTAGACACCTTGAAACTAGAGTGGAAATTGTACACGTATGTGCTGCTAACATACTGATCTAAAACTTTAGGACAGATGCTGATGCCNTGAAACTAGAGTGGAAATTGTACACGTATGTGCTGCTAACATACTGATCTAAAACTTTAGGACAGATGCTGATGCCGGCTGCATTAGCCAGGGTGTTCCTACTCTACTCCCTTCCCATCCTTGTTCCTTAGTTGAGTCTGCATTTTGCCCACCTCCCTACAGCGCCACCGTCGCCCCAGGTCGGGGCACTTGTTCCAGTCAGTAGCCACCTCTGTCCACCTCCATCACAAGTAAACTCATGACTGTGTGCCATCCAGTATGCAGGATCGCTAAGCCCACGCTTGAACTTTTACCATGCCGTCAAGCCACGCGCACTGTATTATATACCGGCCGGGACCCGGTCGGCCAGCTGAATCACAAGTGTCTCTTACAGACACATCAAAACCTTGCCAGACAGTTACGTCACCGTCAGCCACCTGACGTCACTCATGAAGTTAAAATATGCAGACAACAAACACTCGGAAATGTTTTACCAAAATTAAAAAAATTTACTCCACTGAGCCAAGAGCTCAGTCAATAATAAGTAGCAATAGTTTAATGCTTATAAGAGGACTTCTCACCTAGTTTTGTTGAAAAGGAGGGATTTATTGACCTTATGCCGAAAAATCGCAATTCCTAGTCACGATTCTCCCATTAGTAGTTGCGAGTGAAATTAGTCAAATCGGTTTGTGTCTGTTTATTGCTGAAACATTAAATACACATAACCAGCCTGAACCNTTGCGAGTGAAATTAGTCAAATCGGTTTGTGTCTGTTTATTGCTGAAACATTAAATACACATAACCAGCCTGAACCCAGGACCTGAAGGGCCAATTCTAGGTTGCCAACCTGTGTGGCATCTAGTCTCGGAAGACGTGGTGGCATGGTGGGCAAGGGTAACACCAGCAGATGGTACTCAATCTCGTGAGCTGTGATTGCATGGCTTGCTGGGTAGCCGAGAAGCGCAGGAGGCTTCAATGAACTGTCGGGCAGCGTAACGTTCTACAACTGAAACTGCGCTAGCTGGTAGATGGCAGACGAAGTCGGTCTGCATCTGGGCAGAGCGACGCCCTGTAATAGAACTGCGCGAGTCAGCCTCAAACTCTGGTCTGCTGGTTCTATTTATACCCAGAACACAGGGCCAGACAGGGGAAATGCAGGGTGGTGGAGCGGTCGTGGAGAGAGAGAGAGGGCGGCAGAGATGGCCAAAGCTGGGCAACTGTCTTTCAATAACAACTTGTTTTTTAATGAACCATAAAATATTTGGGTTAAAAAAGTTGAAAATTCAATGGAAATCTGTAGAGAAATAAATTTATGCACTTTTTTTTAATGCTGCACATTGAGTTTCCATTGAACGCTGTGCAGGAGGTAGGGCTTGTCTAAAATATAGATACCACCCTCCCCCCAGCCAACACTTATTGACTCCACCATCCTCCACCTCTCAGATAGCTGAATGTTTCTGCACGTGATGTGACCTGGCGACCCACGTTGAAGCTCACCAATCAACTCGCAGATACAGCTCTGGGCAGTTTTTATCACACACAGCCCTCTC
>NQII01000543.1:26955-38887 GCA_002778355.1 Clitarchus hookeri | reverse complement strand
GTGGTCGTCGCTTGAACGGGGATTTTCCTGGTGCCAGAGTTGTTGACTTCGGCAACGTCAATAATTGTGTGCTGAGCTTTGGGTGGCGAGCGGTGGGTGATGGGGTGCCCTAGTTGGTGTGACGTTAAGGGCCCTGACTACCCTGGTAACGTTTAGCTGGTCGGTCAGAGGTAGGTGTCTTCTTCAGTGGCGTTGGTGGCACTGGAGATACTGTGCGCGGTACGTGCCAGAGGAGGTTGAAGTGGAACTTGCTGATCTGGTGGTTGACCCTCATTGACGTGCAACATCCTCTTTCTTCCAGGAGTATACCTGGTTGTAAACTGGACTGCTTTCCCTTTGTACCGCAGCCTGAACTAACCGTAGCTTGGCAGCTTTGCCACGCCCAGCCCTATAATGAGGCATAAGGTGGCTGGGGTAACCAATTAGGTTGCTAGTTGGTGGCCAGTATGGGGTAGACACAGACTGATGGTATGAGGGATGCAGAAGTTAGGTGTGGTGGGAGGCCTGTGCGAACGTCGCGATCTGACCAAAGTTCCAAGCTGGAGGTTACAGTAAACAGCAAAGGCCGTCCACTCCAGTGGCTCCCTGGCGCGTGGAACGTCGCAATCTNAGCTGGAGGTTACAGTAAACAGCAAAGGTCGTCCACTCCAGTGGCTCCCTGGCGCGTGGAACGTCGCAATCTGACCTAGGTGTCATGAAGAGCAGGACTGCCGTGTCCTTGGGTGCCCCTTGCCTAGGGGCGAGCTAGTTGGGTCTGGTATCAAATCGTCCCGAGTTCAGACCTCGTCCGGGGTGACATGATGACACGTGAATACGTGGCTAAGATTTACAGAGTGCAAAGTCAATTTTCAGTGGCTTCTTGCAGGAAAATTGGTGGGGTTTGTTATTAAAATATTAATATATTTCAATATGCAGTCTTCTGAATAAACGGAATCATGGAAGGGCATATACTGACATGCCTTTGTCACAAAATATTGTGTAAGCATCACGGCTGACCATGACCTATCTCGTTACAAGCATAAATACACTTTTAAAGAAGAAATCAGAGGATGCAGTTTTCAATTATTAATTACTAAAGGTTGAAAAGAAACTATATTTGTAGTTGTCTCAAAAATTACAAATTTTTAAAATAAAACATTCTTAATCACTTAAAAAGGCCGACATCTAAAGACAAGACTTCATTTTCCTTATGGTGAAAACATTTGTGAGAAGATGCGACTTGGAGGGATAAGCTTCAGGTGTCTGGGTGATACTACTGCATGACCACCATGACCTTGTTTCCTTTCTTTACGTGGTCAGTGACAACACAGATGGTTGCCTAGCAACCAGTATGACATTCTTGTACCTTTTTTCTCATGGCCAACCAGGTGACAGTGAAGGAAGCCTATGGAGGGGTCGTCTCGTCTCCTCACTCTGTTCACTCACATTGCATTACGAAAATGCTCAAGTTATCTCGGCTGCAGTTTTTTACCACTCTTCGTCAAGATTTTTTTTGTCATGTTGTGGAGTGTCAATTATGGAACACAAAGTTAAAACATGTATATTTTATCACTAGTGAACACATATTTAATCAATTTTGATCAAGATGACAATGGGAGTCACATGTGGGGAACATTTGGTGACCTTGGGGGAGTGGACAGACACCAGATAGTCAAATGTGTGCTTTTATGGTGTCTATTTCTATAACTGACCCACTTGAGAGCAGTTTGGTGCTTGTGAAGAGAATTACCATGCATAGTGACCAAAATAAATGCATTGAACTTATATTTCTGCCTATTTCTTCATATTTTTTTCCTTTATCTGCTACCTCCATTTTAGTTTTTGCCTCTCTTGTCTGTCCCTTCAAGCTAACATATTCATAATTGGAGCCTGTGCTAATATCCATGCATTTATTTTATAGTTATTGATAAGTAGAAAAAGACTATAAAATAAAATTTAAATTTATGAAGACGAAATGGATTTTAACAGTGTTGTAATTTTAATTTAATAAGTTATACAAATGGATCCTATGCATTGGAGTACAATTTTGTTTACAGTTTTGGAATTCTGTTTTGTGCAAATTCTAAAAAAACGACATACTTTAAGAAAGAATCCTACTCACCTGTTTCTTCGTAGCAGATACAGTTTGGGTGGACTGGTGTTCAGTGATAACACGAGACACACTACCGTCATAAAACTCCACGTGTAGTAAAAGTTCCACAACCCTTCGAATGTCTTGTTGGGCATTATTGTGTTGCTTGCACGTCATATGCACCACAACTGTAACGTGTCAAGTTAACACCAAACAAGTTTAAAAAAAAGAACACTGCATACAACATGCACAGTTGTCAACACACAAAACTACCTGGCTGTCAAACACAAAAACACACAGCAAGTGTGCTGGTTCAATTAAATTCCTTTTTTCAGGGAAAACATTAGATACCACCACAAAGATGCTATCATTCATTGCAAACTAACGAAAGAGACAAAAATGAACTATCACAGCAAAAGGGAAGAATTGATCCCTTTCATCATGTTACACACTAACTAAAGACCAAACAGATTCATTACTCACATAAGCCCTGTGGACAAGCATTAGTAGAAGGTCCAATCTCAATAACAGTCACGGGCTCTCCAACACCATCTACTGGAGGAAAATGGAGAAGAGTTAAAGACTCCTTGTCCGCAGGTAATAATGACCTGTCACAAATGTAACACAAATCTCAGAATTACCACCTAAACAATTGAATTCACTCATTCTCTAGGTAACTAATTAGTATATATTTACACAATATGCAATTAACACAGAGTTTGACGCACAACATAATATGATACATACACTGAAATGAAAGTAAGAGGAGGAATCACAAAGTCATATCTGGCTGGGAGTGGGATGTTAGTTAATGTGTTGTATTTTTTGATAGTTAATGAGAAATTACTACCATTCTACAACTGCTGCAAAAATTACTTTTATCCATTTCAAACTACAAGCTTACAACACTTGTGCCTTACTGGCATCCAAGATGAAAGAATGCATGTAAGTTTGAATCTGAATTTAACTAATTACAATACATGCATGTCTAACTACCAGTTAATTGTTTTTATTTGGTGCATCTATTTTTAGCTTCTGGACATTATTTTTCTCTTTGTAGTTATAACATTTTGGTGTTTCACATATTAGATCCTCTTACATATTATCACTATAGGGACCTTATACACGCCTTTCACACACATATAGATTTCTCTACACAATTCAGACTGTCACATAAAATAACTAATTTAATTACATTCTATTACAATTTTTCTTTGATATAAGATTTTAGCAAATGTAACGAGAATTTATAAATGTATGGTTTGTATTTGGTGCTACCGTGACTTTTTTGTTGACTTCTGTGTGCATGAACAAGTAGTACTCTGCCATGGCGGCATGCAGCTAGACTCGTACGAGTGCACCCGTGTTCAGATTATGATTTTACATACACATAACTCACTTTTGTTGCATGAGGCCACAACTTATATTGCCGCCGACGTTTTTGAACATTGGCAAACTCCAGAAAACTTACATGGAGTCATTGCAAACGAAACATGTACACTATTTCCATTCTTTACCGCCACAAGTTTGATTTTATTCTTAAGATTATTTCTTAGCGATATACTGACAATCGCAAAAATAGGGGTGTGCGAATATTCTAAAATTCGAATAGTTGCAAATAGTAATTTAAGAATTATTTACATTCAAACTTTGAATAACTTATGCAAAAATTGTGAATAATTTACATTCCCGTTTCGAGTGGTTGTAGAGCTGTGCCTTTGCTGATGGGAAAGTTTTCCCCTGTAACCAAGAGCATCTGGAAATAAAAGCCTCAGTGGAAAATATGCTCAACTGCCACTGTTTTTCAAACAAAGCTTTCTTATTACCGCTTTACTCACGAGAGACCAACCGCCTTCCCGAAGTCTTCCAGACCAGCATCCAGCTACCCCCGAACAAGTCATCTCCCCCTTACACTCTCTACCACTTTGGTAGTGACCCCAAGTCCCTTCTGGACAACAGTGTGGATTAGTTAGGGTCAGTTATTGTCATAGCTGCTTAGCTTTTTCTGCTCTTGTTTAGTTTTGCCCCAGGTACCCATCATCTGGTTATCGTAGTCTGCTTCCACTGGTTTCAGTACNTTTTCTGCTCTTGTTTAGTTTTGCCCCAGGTACCCATCATCTGGTTATCGTAGTCTGCTTCCACTGGTTTCAGTACAATTGATAGCTAGGAGATAGTACGAGCCACTGAAGAATAAACACGTGTTCTTACCTTAACCCTGAGTACTAATTCTCGGGTGATTGTTACTTTAAACCTCATAGACCACAAAGGAGAAGCAGAAGATTGCATCTTGATACTGATATTACCGAAACTAGTGCAGGACTGAGGGCTACCCTTAATTGGGCGCACGTACGTTGCCAAACAGAACAATAGACGGCCACCCGTACCTTGAACCAAGTACTCCGGTACTTGGAACATTGTAAGGTAGAGCCACAACCACTAGGAATNTGAAGAGAATTACCATGCATAGTGACCAAAATAAATGCATTGAACTTATATTTCTGCCTATTTCTTCATATTTTTTCCTTTATCTGCTGCCTCCATTTTAGTTTTTGCCTCTCTTGTCTGCCCCTTCAAGCTAACATATTCATAATTGGAGCCTGTGCTAAATATCCATGCATTTATTTTATAGTTATTGATAAGTAGAAAAAGACTATAAAATAAAATTTAAATTTATGAAGACGAAATGGATTTTAACAGTGTTGTAATTTTAATTTAATAAGTTATACAAATGGATCCTATGCATTGGAGTACAATTTTGTTTACAGTTTTGGAATTCTGTTTTGTGCAAATTCTAAAAAAAACGACATACTTTAAGAAAGAATCCTACTCACCTGTTTCTTCGTAGCAGATACAGTTTGGGTGGACTGGTGTTCAGTGATAACACGAGACACACTACCGTCATAAAACTCCACGTGTAGTAAAAGTTCCACAACCCTTCGAATGTCTTGTTGGGCATTATTGTGNACACACTACCGTCATAAAACTCCACGTGTAGTAAAAGTTCCACAACCCTTCGAATGTCTTGTTGGGCATTATTGTGTTGCTTGCACGTCATATGCACCACAACTGTAACGTGTCAAGTTAACACCAAACAAGTTTAAAAAAAAGAACACTGCATACAACATGCACAGTTGTCAACACACAAAACTACCTGGCTGTCAAACACAAAAACACACAGCAAGTGTGCTGGTTCAATTAAATTCCTTTTTTCAGGGAAAACATTAGATACCACCACAAAGATGCTATCATTCATTGCAAACTAACGAAAGAGACAAAAATGAACTATCACAGCAAAAGGGAAGAATTGATCCCTTTCATCATGTTACACACTAACTAAAGACCAAACAGATTCATTACTCACATAAGCCCTGTGGACAAGCATTAGTAGAAGGTCCAATCTCAATAACAGTCACGGGCTCTCCAACACCATCTACTGGAGGAAAATGGAGAAGAGTTAAAGACTCCTTGTCCGCAGGTAATAATGACCTGTCACAAATGTAACACAAATCTCAGAATTACCACCTAAACAATTNAAAGACTCCTTGTCCGCAGGTAATAATGACCTGTCACAAATGTAACACAAATCTCAGAATTACCACCTAAACAATTTAATTCACTCATTCTCTAGGTAACTAATTAGTATATATTTACACAATATGCAATTAACACAGAGTTTGATGCACAACATAATATGATACATACACTGAAATGAAAGTAAGAGGAGGAATCACAAAGTCATATCTGGCTGGGAGTGGGATGTTAGTTAATGTGTTGTATTTTTTGATAGTTAATGAGAAATTACTACCATTCTACAACTGCTGCAAAAATTACTTTTATCCATTTCAAACTACAAGCTTACAACACTTGTGCCTTACTGGCATCCAAGATGAAAGAATGCATGTAAGTTTGAATCTGAATTTAACTAATTACAATACATGCATGTCTAACTACCAATTAATTTTTTTTATTTGGTGCATCTATTTTTAGCTTCTGGACATTATTTTTCTCTTTGTAGTTATAACATTTTGGTGTTTCACATATTAGATCCTCTTACATATTATCACTATAGGGACCTTATACACGCTTTTCACACACATATAGATTTCTCTACACAATTCAGACTGTCACGTAAAATAACTAATAATGCATTTAATTACATTCTATTACAATTTTTCTTTGATATAAGATTTTAGCAAATGTAACTAGAATTTATAAATGTATGGTTTGTATTTGGTGCTACCGTGACTTTTTTGTTGACTTCTGTGTGCATGAACAAGTAGTACTCTGCCATGGCGGCATGCAGCTAGACTCGTACGAGTGCACCCGTGTTCAGATTATGATTTTACATACACATAACTCACTTTTGTTGCATGAGGCCACAACTTATATTGCCGCCGACGTTTTTGAACATTGGCAAACTCCAGAAAACTTACATGGAGTCATTGCAAACGAAACATGTACACTATTTCCATTCTTTACCGCCACAAGTTTGATTTTATTCTTAAGATTATTTCTTAGCGATATACTGACAATCGCATTAATAGGGGTGTGCGAATATTCTAAAATTCGAATAGTTGCAAATAGTAATTTAAGAATTATTTACAATAAAACTTTGAATAACTTATGCAAAAATTGTGAATAATTTACATTCCCCTTTCGAGTGGTTGTAGAGCTGTGCCTTTGCTGATGGGGAAGTTTTCCCCTGTAACCAAGAGCATCTGGAAATAAAAGCCTCAGTGGAAAATATGCTCAACTGCCACTGTTTTTCAAACAAAGCTTTCTTATTACCGCTTTACTCACGAGAGACCAACCGCCTTCCCGAAGTCTTCCAGACCAGCATCCAGCTACCCCCGAACAAGTCATCTCCCCCTTACACTCTCTACCACTTTGGTAGTGACCCCAAGTCCCTTCTGGACAACAGTGTGGATTAGTTAGGGTCAGTTATTGTCATAGCTGCTTAGCTTTTTCTGCTCTTGTTTAGTTTTGCCCCAGGTACCCATCATCTGGTTATCGTAGTCTGCTTCCACTGGTTTCAGTACAATTGATAGCTAGGAGATAGTACGAGCCACTGAAGAATAAACACGTGTTCTTACCTTAACCCTGAGTACTAATTCTCGGGTGATTGTTACTTTAAACCTCATAGACCACAAAGGAGAAGCAGAAGATTGCATCTTGATACTGATATTACCGAAACTAGTGCAGGACTGAGGGCTACCCTTAATTGGGCGCACGTACGTTGCCAAACAGAACAATAGACGGCCACCCGTACCTTGAACCAAGTACTCCGGTACTTGGAACATTGTAAGGTAGAGCCACAACCACTAGGAATACACGCAGTAAAACGGTTAGACATTCAGATCGGATAACCCACTCCATCCACCGCATTGAACTTCACCGGTTAAAGTGACAGGACTGATTCTGGTTGGCCTAACCTCTTCTGGTTACACATTAGCCAGGGAACTCGTTGCCTGCTCCTCCGTGTGGTAGACCATAGTTAGTACCTTCCCCCGTAGAAACAGTGCAAGGTGGAGAGTTAAGAAGGCAGCTACTGCCTCTAAACCTAGTCAGTTGCTCTGCAACCCATTGCCGTCTGCCTTCAGCAAACCCTCCCCACAGGATCGAGCTAAAGTCGCCCACCGACTGTCGAGGCCTCACCTCCCTAGCTCCCTTCTTCAGCCGCTCCAGAACCACATCCCCTGCACATGCTGTTGGGCCTCTCCTGCCCATTCTTCAGGCCGTTATCACCACCAAGAACTGCATAATAGTTCAAACCAGAAGGCCTGAGCTGCCCTAGCCGGCCGACTGTCCTTATCGCCGCCCGCAGCCATGGCACCACAACCAGTCAGCTTGCCATCCAGGAACTACCCCAGGTGAGACCCAAGTCAGGTAAAGCAACACTTATAACACGACGTAAACCGGTGACCCTCACACCTAGGCTTTGTGCCTTGTAGGCGGCGTACCCACTCTGCTGTTTATCGAGGGAGAGTTACGGCCTGACGCAACATAGTACAAACTCCCCCTCGGTGAGTTGGGAAGCAGTCCNTGCTGTTTATCGAGGGAGAGTTACGGCCTGACGCAACATAGTACAAACTCCCCCTCGGTGAGTTGGGAAGCAGTCCTTTTGACAGGCACTACAGAGCCCTTGCCTGCCAGTGACGTCACAGGTTGCCAATAGATGTCATGCGTAAACGTTAAGCATCTGCTCAGTCTCGAAGCAGTTGCTCGGCGTGGAGGGGAAATGTTTATTTATATCAAACTGCTGAGAAAATGCTTGATTCTCAATCTGCTCATGAGAAAGTGCTTATTTTTATTCATACCATCCATTGTGCTTTACATAACTAAGTGTGTTTCCTCCCATGATGTCGGTGTTTTATGCGCAGTCTTTTCAAGCCCATTCAACTTTTACATCACAATATTAGAGGTGTGTGAATTTCTTAAGTTCTTTTGGATGCAAGTTATAATTTAAAATATGCTCAAGTACTCATTTCACAATTAAATTGCAGTTGTTTGGACATGTCCTAAAATGTCTCTTTATCCAGTAACAAACAGGAAGAAACATCAAGATTATATAACATACAACTAAGTAGAATTAAATTTAAAGAAAAGAAGCCTCTCACCGTGGCAGCAAACAATGGATATACATTTGTGCCCCAAGCTAAATGAATTGGCGAAATTAATGTACCTCTACTCATTACATGTAGTTTGTTAAGTTTATAAACATGTACAGTGAACTCTCGTCGTACTGAAAACGTATGTACCGATAACTCGTATCCACAGTTAATTTTCAGTGGTCCCGGCAAAACTCCTATATAAATAATTATAAACCTACCCGCAAGTATCATTTATCGGATATTGCGTCGATCGAAATATATTTTAGTCCTGCCACCTAAGATTTCCAGCAACAATCGTTTTTAAGCTCGTTTATGCATACGTCTAGTAATTGAATGTGAAATAAGTCACGTGCGCCGTCGTTTATCACTGCTATGCAGTGTGTAATCTTCTCAACACGTCTGTGGTGTGGTGCCGATGCGAGCCTGGCTTGCTATCTCTCCTTACACGCCTGAGGGGAAGCAGTTAACACAGCGTGTGAATTGCGGACCACGTGTGGCGTGCGTAGCCTGCCAGCCCAGCCAGCTGTTGCCGGGCAGGCAATGGTGCATGTGTGTGTGCATAACACATGCTACACACACACATACGCACACAGCTGCTGTTGGCTGTCTCATTGGCCTAGTGTGAGTGACTAATGAGNAACACATGCTACACACACACATACGCACACAGCTGCTGTTGGCTGTCTCATTGGCCTAGTGTGAGTGACTAATGAGAGGGGGAAGGTGGCATTCTAAAAATACCGGTAGACCACCCAGCCATCATAGCACTCTTCCCCTTCTTCACATTCNAGAGGGGGAAGGTGGCATTCTAAAAATACCGGTAGACCACCCAGCCATCATAGCACTCTTCCCCTTCTTCACATTCGTCCACCAACCACCGCCAAGCGACTGTGTGGAGCAATGGTGAGTGTGAATAGGGGAAAGAGACCTTTTGAATTTTTGGGGAGAGAGGGGGGGGGGAGCAGAAGGGAGTGAGGAAGAATCCGGTTGGTCGTGTATGTTTTCACATGGGGGGAAGGGGGATGCCGAGCGTGAGGTAGAAAGATAAAAGAGAAAGTGGGCTGGCGCTGGGCAGCCCGTACGCGTTAAACACGAGAGATAAGCTTTTCATTTATTACTAAGTTAAAACATAAAAATTTACTGTACGTTGACAAATTTCTAAACATGTTTGGGGAGGGGGGTATTTTTTAATGGCAATATCTCGTAAATAAGCGGCACCCCACTTTTTGTATGTAAAAATGTCTGACCTATACGCGCTGAAATACGGTAATAGTGGCTACTTTGATTGTCATGCTAATAATTTCTCACATACAATATGTATCATCTTAATTACAAGTACCTATGTTGTCAGTAGTGGGCCTATTGCTGCAGAAACCACTGTGGTAATCAAAAAAGCCTTCTTTGGTTTTTTAGACAATGCAAACAAATGGAAAAAAATTTGTACTGTTAAGGTTTTTTATTGTTGGGGGACTTGGATTTTTCCCCACTGTATAAGCAAAGTTTATTTCTGCCCAACTCTGAGCACGACATTGGTACACTGTATCCACATATCCACTTACGTAATAATTCTTCAAATTTAAACAGTTATTAGAGCGATAAAACAATTAAAATAAAAGAAATAAGGTAAATAATAAAATTTATATACTAATCAATATCATACATATTAACAAACAATATAGACATCAACAAATTGCAAGTTAACTATGATTTATGTATCGTTTTAGCTGGGAAGAAAAACATGTCCATGTTTGGTGTCAACAACATGATTTAACAAAAACACATAATTGCATGCAATTTCCAACAGGAAAAATAATTTCCATAAAAATTTTTTTCAACAACATTAACATTATTCGTATTAAAAACCAGTGTAAATGACAACTTTACCGGTCAGTGATGAATATGGCCCTGGACAGTCCCCCAGTAGGAGCCTCCTGGACAAACTGCGACGGGGCATAGCCCACTCCCATCACCAGGTTGGCGGCGTCCAAGCGCTGGTTGCCGGACACAATCCCTGCACAATGAGTCTTGCCGTCGGCGTGCTTCACGATCAGAGCATCTGCAGAGCGCTTGAGGTGGTAGAGCCCGCCAAACACAGCACACAGCCTGCAAAACAGCAATCGTGCCTGCTACTTATCTCCCCGCTGCCCCGGTACGTATCTCGTCAGTAGTGGTAAAAGTACAGAACAAACGTAATTGGGCTCAAGTAGAATTCCTCTGGGAAAATTATAACTAATTACAAGTAAAAATTACTCCAGATTAAAGTAATTAATAAAATTACAAGTACTTGGTATTTTATTTCATAATCTGAAATACTTTATAAAGTTTCCCACACTGGCAAATTTGTTATATTTGGTTTACATCCAGAATTATGGCCTAGTGGGGAAGATGCAGATCTGCCAGACTCTGCTTCATGGAGCATGAGTATTGTAGTCAGAATAAACTGATGTGCAGTCACAGAAAGGAATCTGCATCTTTAGAAGAGCCCAAAAATTACGCTTTTGGAATTGTATGCATGCTTATATGGATGGTTCCCAGGCGGATTTGGCGCAGACACTGCTAACCATTTTCATAATTGCTTGTGTGCAATTTCTGATAGCAGTTTTCCTGCAAGGTCAAAATTTTAGTCAATCAGAAAAATGATGGTGACGGTATTAATGATAGTTTTAATTTTGTTTTGAGAAACAGCAATAAAGCCATTAAACAAGAGTAGTAAAGAAAATTACAAAATTGTTTAATGATAGTGCAACAGCATGTTGTAATGACTCCGTATTCTTAATTTTCGGGATACGTGTTTCAATTTCGTTCGTTTTTCTTAAGCTTTGCTAAGCTTCATAATATTTTATCGGGTTTGAAGTTAAAAGTTGTGGTGGTTTGTTTTACCGAGATAGTTTGTTTATCGGGCATACGTTTGCTGTTTTACGTTATCAGGAGTCCGTTTGCNTGGTGGTTTGTTTTACCGAGATAGTTTGTTTATCGGGCATACGTTTGCTGTTTTACGTTATCAGGAGTCCGTTTGCAGTTTAGTTTCTAACATCGTAGTTTCAGTTTTTGTTAAGCGTCAGCATTATTTATCTTTTTTCAGAATGCATCAACAAGTTTTGTTGTACGAGAAGTTCGTTTATCTGCATGTTGATGGCGTTGGCAGTTTTAGTGTGTACAACGCAGTTTCGATAGCGTGCGCAGTTTTGATTTCGATAACGGGTGTAGAGAGTGTGTGGCCAGGCCCTTATCTCAGGAGAGGGGAGGTGAT
>NQII01000543.1:11815-26903 GCA_002778355.1 Clitarchus hookeri | reverse complement strand
AGTTGCGTGTGCCTGTCGCCCTTCAAGTCACTTCAGGTCAGTCGCCCTTTGAACGATTTGTACGGCTTTTTATTTGTTCACACGTAAAGTGTTGCGCTAGGTAAACCTTGTGCTAGCACCGGTAGTTGCGAAAAGAAAATAGTTCACAAACAAGGTCAATACATAACACCCATTGTATTGGTATGTGATATTGGCTATATCAGCAAGAAAGTATTGGTTTATACCAGTATCAGCAAAAATCTGTAATGGCTCAGCTGTAGTAAACTCATTTATTGGCTCAACTCTCTAATAAAACTGCTAATTTGTTTGAAAAATTTGTAATATTTTGATGAAAACACTCATTACATGTCAAAAAAAAGTAAAATTATGCACTGTTTGGATTTGACACAGAAAATGCCTATCTTGTATGGATGAAGGTCTGTCTCCAGCAAAGCAAGCAGGTTTCATTACTCAAATGCTTATGCATATTCAGGGAATTTATGTAGCCAGCCAGACAAGTGGATCCACACTTTGTTGCTGCACCATGTGCTTACCAGAATACCAGGATTATCAGTCATGAATGTGTGGAACAAACAGCAAATACACAATGCATTCTACTCAACATGAATCTTTTAAATCATTGAAAATCATCAACAGGTATGGATGCAGGCCAGGTTTTTTTGTGATACATAGTCCGTTAAGAGTTGCACAGAGAACCTGTAGTAAATGTACATCATCATGCATACTTTCTCCACACATGGTTAGTATAGCCTGCCCCCACACGATACCCATTTCCACAGCAGTTTACCTACCCATTTTCTTCTAGCGTTTCTGCTCCCGTGCAGCTTACAATCCAACCCTCTCCGGAGGGATCTGGATCTGGGTATAACAGTCTTTGCACCCAGGGGCATGCCCGAAACGGTAATAGAACGTGTTCTAAATTTCTGCCATACTCACGGAGCTGCGACAGACAAGATGGCGGACACCGGAGTAACAACCTCAAGCCATATATGACTGTTCTACGAAAAGATTACAGGCTCTGTAAAAAGTATCCATGTACAAAATGAAACTTAATGTACACGTGGGTAACGGGAAATGTTTCAATTTAATCCCACAGTCGTAATGAAACAATAAACACAACTTAAAAAAATACGTGATAACTATGGATTATTGTCTTGTATATAACTTTTTACACTACGAATTTGAAATCTGTGTGTGTAGCTCAGTGGGTTGATGTACAGGTTTGCGCCGTATAGTTTAAGGTTTTAGACTTCAAATATCGGTCGCTTGACAAATTTTTTTTTAGTTATTTTATGTGATACATTATTGCTGTTTATAGTTAATGTTATTGTTAGAAGACGTTTATTTCCAGAATATATTTGTCTCAAAGCAATAATACACATGTACCTGCACTGTGCAGTTACTTGCGTATTATTGCTTTTAGACAAAGATATCTGTGTCTACACATGGGACTGGAGGAAGTGTATTATTGAATTGCTGTGAGATAGAGATAGAGAGAGAGAAGGGTGGTGTGGGGTGATAAGAGAGGTGTGTCCAGGAATGGGAGGAGAAAGAAAACAGTCAGAGGGGCATGAGACAGGGGGAGACGGGGAAGCGGTTAAGGGGCGAGAGGCAGGAGGAGAAAGAGAAACGGGCAAAGGGGCGAGAGATGTTCTGTGATCTTCAGGCTTTCTATATCTGTGTGTGTGTGTGTGTGTGAGTGAGAGAGACAATGAGTGAAGTAGCATGCCGATTGGTAAGCAATTAATTCCCTCACGCCTCTTCCACAAACTTGGAGGATGGGAAAAAGAATGTAGGAGGAAGCAAGATCACGGTCATTACATAATGCCACTATCAGACGTCTCAATTTTTTTTGTATTAACTTGTCGCTGCATACACGTAGTTTACGGCATTTGTTTAACACAAGATCTAAAAGAGCAAATACAATAACAAAAAATTATGGGGCACGGTAAATTTTGTTATAATGATAACTCGCTATAGCGACAATTTATTTTGCCATTCTCAACTATCTTCNCTATCAGACGTCTCAATTTTTTTTGTATTAACTTGTCGCTGCATACACGTAGTTTACGGCATTTGTTTAACACAAGACCTAAAAAGAGCAAATACAATAACAAAAAATTATGGGGCACGGTAAATTTTGTTATAATGATAACTCGCTATGGCGACAATTTATTTTGCCATTCTCAACTATCTTTATAACGCATTTCCACTGTTTTATGCTTGTTAAAGATAAATATCTAAATAATTTAATAATGTTTTCATTTGTCGCATAAATGTCTGTGGTACATAATTATGAATCCAATATCTTGGTTTTTATACATAATCAGTGTCATTACTATTATCATTTCCCATACATTAATAGTGTAGTACTTTTGTCCAGAACTTTAAATAAATGCATTCTTCAAGAAAACAAAACAATCTTGGTACACTTTGGCTGTACCACAAAGCACCTACACCTAAATGTAATAGTCTATTGCATTTGCACCCCGGCCATCTGCGGAATGTCTGCCATTTGCAAGTTGTTTTTGCCTGCCATTTACAATTTTCTGTTGGCACTTAAGGTAACGTGTGGGTATGAACTGATGCATTCTTTCTTCACTTCTGCTATTGAAACTTTTATGCCTTCCGTTGTGCCCATGGGTACAACAGAAGGTAGCAGAAATCGGGCATCGCGTAGGGACGGCTTAATCCTCCACCATGATGATCCAACAAAGTTCCTGTGGTCTCAAGCCATTTTTAAAATCAAACTGCGAATGAAATGTTTTGATAGCAGATCACTGTCACGACATTCACAAACTTGTGACACTTATTCACAGACTCGAGCCATCCCCAGAATGTGAAGATGTTTAACACTTCACCTTGACACAACTACTCCCTTCACGTGACACTACTGTCAGTATTGTCTTCTGCCGCACCATTTCAACACGCATGAATGTTCCGTATTTTCTTGGATGACCAAGTGTGAAAGAAATGGGCTACCTTTGAGTGGAACAGCCTGTCCTTTAATGTCTTGTTTAACTTATGCTTAGTAAGACTACCTGAAAGCAAGCAGGAGCCAAGAAACACTCATCAAAGAGGCGCAATGCTGACCTGCAGAAGCACTGAGGCAGCTCCCCGCTGCCGTACATGGGCCACAGGAAGGGCGTGTTCCCGTAGCGCCCCAGACTGTTCAGGAACCTCTGTGTGCGAGCCACTCCTTCCAGGCACAGCGTCTTCTTGGTCACCATTGCAATTGCATACAGTACGTAGTGGATGAGGTTCGAGGTGAGCTTCTTAGACTGCAAGTACTCCACAAATGGCTTGTCTGCATACTCTGTCCACAAAGTATATAATCAGCTCTACACTCAATACAAATATCTTAGGGTACATTTCACTTACCACATTTAGATGTTAATTTATGCTTAACGTTTTGAGAATTTTTCAAAAGCATTTGTTACTATATTCTACAATAAATGTAAAAAAAACATTAAATATTAACTAATAATAGGTACAAACATAATAACTTATTCATTAAGACATCACATAAAAATTAGCCAACAAACAATAATACAATTGGACTAGATAACTTGTATTAAATGTGAAATAAAACATGACTATAAGGAGAAATACTTAAAAATTAATCTGGAGCGGGAAGGAATCAAAAAAGAAAACACTATGGGTGATAACTCACACACACATTTTTTTTTTTTTTTTTTTTTTTTTTTTTTTAAATGAAAAATAATGAATCACTTAAAATCTCAGATTTTTCAATTCAGTGCACAAGAATTCAAAACACCATGATAGGTACATGTCACTAACTCTCATGTTTCCAGTCACACATGCCTGAATTGCTTGAACTTATGAAGAGGGCTTATGGCTGATGTGCCCAATTCCCCAAAATCATTTTACCGACAACATATTAGAATTTTCTTTTTTCCTTAATTTATTACACACAACACAACCTGTAACAGCACCCATATTATTTGATACAACCTGTATGTTTATCACTACAAAATATGCTATGTGGTGATGGTAAGCGTTCAAAATGTAAAAGCTCCAAATTTTCATTTAATGTTGAATGCCAACCCTATGTACTTATGAGATCCACGTTAGTCCAGTGTTGCAACTTGCGTACCTTCAAACTCCTTCTCATAGTTCTCCTGCTCCATACAGGCAGTCATCAGCTTCATCAGCATCCTCTTCTCCGCCACAGATATGTGGTCGGTGGAGAAGACGTCGGCACGGGAGCAAGGGACCAGCTCCAGCCGGCCGTCGAGCCACGTGAGGACCCGCGTTACGCTGCGGAACTCGGCATAGCGAGCAATGTTGGACGATATCAACAACTCAACAAGGGAACCCCGTGCAAACAGCAACTGCACAATATCAATTTTGCCGTCACACTTACTCGTTCTCAAAAGTCTTTTTGTCTGAACAGTTCTCTCGGCATCATGATACTGAAAGTCAGACATCATGATGCTGAGCACTTGTAATAGTCATAGCTTACTTAGCATANTCTCTCGGCATCATGATACTGAAAGTCAGACATCATGATGCTGAGCACTTGTAATAGTCATAGCTTACTTAGCATACAATACTCAACCAAGCATGCTCACAATGTCCACAAAGCAGACAACCACCAGTCAACTGCATGTTTAGTTGTACGCACTTAAAACTAAACTATAAAAATGATTCATTCATTTCAGTTTTGTTTCAAATGATAGGCCACATACAGAATTTACTCTTTATTGCAAACAACTTTACATATGTTTGGAAATTAAGTATTCCTTTCCTAGANCAGGCCACATACAGAATTTACTCTTTATTGCAAACAACTTTACATATGTTTGGAAATTAAGTATTCCTTTCCTAGACCCGTTTGAGAATACTCTTTTTTGCGTAAATCAGAACAATTAGGCAATATTCATATTTATAATCAGTAGGTCAAAATTTTCCACTGATACAGTAACACCTTGATGCATCGTTTGCTTTTCTATTGTTTTCCAACATCCATAATTTATTCTGCAATTCCAGTGAAACTTCCCTTCAGAGCAGTGGTATAAGAGTCCACATGGATAATTTTTGAAGTGTCATTTTTCCACATCCATCACTTTATGTTCCAGCTAGAGCGCCTGTACTTAGCCACTCACCTTAGCTGGGCTGTCACGAAGCCGAGAGATTTGGGTCGCTCTTAACAACGAGGTTTTGAGAACCAACGAGGGTGAAATGCAGTGAAAATGGAGCAACACTGGAATGCAAGGGCAGGGAGAAAAGGAGATCCTGAGAAAATCACCTTACCAGCTGCATCGTCCAACACAATCGCCGCTTGCAAAAATCTTGGCGTGACCATGCCAGGAATCGAAACCGGTTCGCCTTGGTGAGAGGCGAGTGCCCTAGGCGCTACACCACTGCAGCCCTGGGTTGTTACAAAGGTCACCTTTGGTGGTTGTCCGCACTTGGAATAGGAAGCTCGCATGCATTAACTGTAAATATGTAAGTTGAGTCACTTTCTCTGACAGGGCCATCTTCTCAGATGCCCCTAGCCTGCAGCATCGCAGGAAGAGTCACTTCATCAACCACTTAAGGCAGCAAAATGTGTAGTTTTGTATAAAGCATGCTTGCAGTCTACAATCAGAGAGAGGCTTAGACATGCTACTCTNAGGCAGCAAAATGTGTAGTTTTGTATAAAGCATGCTTGCAGTCTACAATCAGAGAGAGGCTTAGACATGCTACTCTTCTGTGAGAATAGCATCTTCAAATTGATGGAAGGCAGTAGAATTGTTTCATCGAAGCTAGGGGGTAAGTGCCTTACGATATTTGTGTTACAGTATAGATACTACAAAAAGTAGGGCCTATTTATTTTTAAAACNTAGGGGGTAAGTGCCTTACGATATTTGTGTTACAGTATAGATACTACAAAAAGTAGGGCCTATTTATTTTTAAAACTAATTACTAAGGCCCGAAAGGACGCAATGACTCAAATGGTGTTTACATTCTAGTCAAGTGTATTTATTGAAATATGTTAACATGTAAATTGTCTCATAACGTAACATATTCGTAAATGATTCCTAATGAGGACTGTTGTGTTTTATTTTCTCAGTGGACCCATAACCTATGATTTCCAGTTAGGTAAATGATAGAGGCAATTCTGCATGCATATTTGGTCTACTTGCATAATTTTTTTTTCTTTTGATCCCTTAAACAATGGTGTATAGAGTTTTTATTGTAATTAAATACACATCTCACTATTAAATGTGTAATAAAACTATGAATACATATAANTGGTGTATAGAGTTTTTATTGTAATTAAATACACATCTCACTATTAAATGTGTAATAAAACTATGAATACATATAAAATTTTTTGGTGACTATCAAATCTAGTGCCATTACAAACATTTGATTTCTGTAGTATGTTATTAGAACTTCTAAACAATGGCAGATGTATCAGTATTTCAAGTACTGTTCATTTATCAAATATTTAGCTATATAAACACTTTTATGCCCNAACAATGGCAGATGTATCAGTATTTCAAGTACTGTTCATTTATCAAATATTTAGCTATATAAACACTTTTATGCCCAGCAGAGTTCAGTCTATTTTTTATCACCAAGACTGCAGAACATGTATGGATATTGATTGATGCATTTCAATATTTTAGTCATTTAAGCATTGGTTCTGCTGTCTTCTGCAATTTGAATTTCACACCACATTGACACTCGCGACTGCCTTGGTAGGGTTACCGGACGTCCTCTTTTACCTGAAAATGTCCTCTTTCTGAGGCCTTGTAAACTCTCTCTACAGATTAAAAAAATAAAAAAAGTCCTTTTTTTTCAATAAAAGTAAAAAAACCAAAGTTTTACTTTTTTGTGAGTTTTTTTTATATATCTTTAAAAATTTAGAAACGTGCCAACGAACTTCCAGAAAAAGTGGAAACTTTTTGGAGAATATTACACGATTCTTTCATCTTCATCAACAGATATATTTTTTTTTCCTGGCTAAATTGAGAAGTGCATAATATACTCTTAATTTCATGATTATTTGCTAGAAAATATAAACCTGCTAGAACGACTAAAATCGTCAAATAAATACGATCAAAATATGTCTGAANTGATTATTTGCTAGAAAATATAAACCTGCTAGAACGACTAAAATCGTCAAATAAATACGATCAAAATATGTCTGAATCTGAGATGTGCGAGAGTGATTAACTGCTAATTAACAAAATTGTGTCCCTCGCCTATGTACAACTGTGTTTTATATGCTGTAGCACCTAAAAACTAATTGTTCATGTTCAGAGTGAATATGATTANGCGCCTATGTACAACTGTGTTTTATATGCTGTAGCACCTAAAAACTAATTGTTCATGTTCAGAGTGAATATGATTATCACTTTATCTGGTTGCAAAAGAAATATTTGGTATTATTTAACCAAATTTGGGATAAAATTTTGATTGCAATATATTTTTAACTAACCTGCGACATAATAAACAAATTTTGTATGTTTCCATTGCACTATTGTGAGTCCTCTTTTTTTGTGTCATTTTCTCTCAAGTGTCCTATTTTTTTAAAACGCTCTTTACTTAACTATGTCCTCTTTCTCAATACCACACATCTGGTAACACTACACGTAGGTGTGGTATCTAGCGTGCATGTTGCCACACTTTCCAATGCTACAGTATAAGCCACGTATTGTTGTTTGACCATATCTGATGTCTCGCATCCACATAAGCTTCCACTGGCAGTCCGTAGTTAGCTCAGCAGTCTGCTGTAGACGAAGCCCTGGCTTATTGCAAGACTTTCGCTCAGGCTGCCTTAGCCTCCACCTCGCAAGCCAAGCTGTGTCTATTCCAGGAACCCATACTATACTGTGGCAACCCTGCCAACAAATAATGCAATCTGCATACTACTGTTAAAACAGTATCTGATAGTCTCAGTGAAGTGATACAAGGGCATGAGCATCTAGAGATTACACTTGCAGTGCTCCATCACCACACTGTGGGCATCTCTCTCTCTTGAGTTAGATGTCTCTCTTGTTATGTGGTGATGTGTCGCACTGCCGGGCCGCGGGCTGTGCAGGCGCTGCTAAGTATCAACTCCTCTTCACTTCATTCTCCGTGATTTTAACCANCTCTTGAGTTAGATGTCTCTCACTGCCGGGCCGCGGGCTGTGCAGGCGCTGCTAAGTATCAACTCCTCTTCACTTCATTCTCCGTGATTTTAACCACAACTTAATCCAGTAATCAACAAATTCGAATAAAAATACAAGATAAAGTTTACAAACAATACAGAGTTATTCAACTGCTTCAATGATACAAGTAGATCAATTATGGAGAATACACAGTGACAATTTACTCCTTGTAAACTACATTATCGTAATTTTTTTGCTGAATATTTTATGTATCTAATAATTGTGATATTCAGGTAATTTAAAGTGAAGACTGACTCGGTAGGTAGTAATGCATATAACCAATTTAACAAGGAAAAACAACTTTGATCACTCGTGTTCAAAGGCATGATGCCATTTAGGTGATCACAGAGCTGCTCTAGATCACTAGATGTTTAGTTTACCACCATGTGACATATGCACCTGTCTTTGGTAAACGCAACCTTACCAAACACAACCGCCTGTAGTGTAATGTAATGCACTGATCCATTTATGCATATTAATACTTGTACCAATATTTTAGCGGTGGTTTTGTCAGATGGTTTCACGATAATTAGAAATTACTGCGCACCTGGATTAAAGTCCAATAACAGAGCCTATTGGAAGAAAAACGTGACGTAAATTGAAGTTAACCTCACTTTTTGTTGAGATTGTGTTTTATTTCTGTTGATAATATTAACAGAAATTGTGTTTTTCGAAAGATTAGAATATTTCTCTGGAAACCTAGAACTAAGCAAGTGCTATTACTATTACCTATGCATGAATATTAAAGTCAATTTTTTCGTGATGTGAAAATGAGACCACCCCTAAATTTTTTAAAGTAAATTTGGAAGAAAATCTAGTCTTGTATTCGGGTGAAAACGGTAGTACAGATACCCTACATATTTTGACAGGTAAATATTATGTGTGTATATTATTTTTTTCATTTGAGATAACAAATTTACACATGTGGGTACTATAAGTACATAACTCTGTGAGTTTTAGCTCATGTTTCTTTTCATGTTACAGATTATTAATTTCTACGCATTGCATATTAAAATATTACAATTTCTACCAAAATCCCATGTAAGTAACCTACAAATTTAACTAATGCAAAATGTGAGTTACGTAACAGACTCCAAAATGTAACCCTTACGTAAACGGGGTATTACTGTAATAGAAAACTTGAGTTATACATCCAGCCAGACCTTTGGTGCGAGATCCAAATTGAATTTGCGATATTCTTTCTTCACTTTCGACTGACTCCACTGCTTCCTCTGCGCCAGTGCAGATACATCTTCACTGTCGACAGAGTCAACCTTTGCAACACCTGCCTCTGAATCTCCACATTCCTTCGCTGCTGCTTGTTCGCCATCTGTCTGTGTTATTTTCGAGGACAGAGATTCAACAGGTTCTGTGGTTTCTCTAGAAAAACAATTAGCAACATGGTCAGGGGCAAATAAAATTGGCTCAAATTGGGCACAACTGTCAAAAATTAACATGCAGTGACAACTAAAATTCTAAAAAAAAAGAATCTTGGCACTGTATTGTTTGCAAGCTGAAATCCACTTTGTGTTTTTTAATGTCATTAGCATGTATTACACAAAACAGGCAGATGCAAAGAAAACCAGTTTCAATTAACTGCATCAGTCTGGCAATAATACACCATTACAAATGAAGTTCTTTATACCTGCTGGCTTGCTAAACTTTCACCGAGTAGTAAAGATTTTTCAATTATACTGCAGAACGGCCACAGTAGATAGCAACTGAGATATGCCCAGACGAGAACAATTCAAACACACTAAATACGAGCATCATTACCCTGGACAGGCACGCAACACTTATCACAGAACTACCAGCCACCCCGTAATGGATGGCGAATTATACGGATATTTGCCAACACCTCAAATACTGTACACTGCGCTTACACAATCTCTGCTCCCCAGGACTAATGTGAACTAAGCTCGTCAGAGCACATACTGGACACCTGGTCGATTCAGCCAAGCGACCAGGAATAACAGACAGCCCCAACTGCAGCCGTGAAACAGAAAAACTTGTCCTGCCGAGTGCTCTGTGCGGAAATGCGATCACAAAAGCTAACCATGCAGTACTCCACGTGAACCTTTACTTGGCCAGGTAACCGACTTTCAACTTGTGTGGCTGATGTTTGTAACAACGCAGGTCCAAGAGGCTACATTACTGAGCAATATAACAAATTTGGAAACGCACAGGTCTGCTTTACAAAGGAAAACAACAGCACGTTACTACTATGCTACTATGAATAACAAATTATACTATACTATGAAAACAAGTTTGGCTGCAGTAATTTAGGTACTATCAAATACCTCAGCAGAAAACATATTTAAAAAATCTGGTTGGTGATTGAACGACGAACTTGCAACATTAAATGGTGAAAACCCAAACTAGGAATATTTTGTCCTAATGTACCTAGAGATGACAAAGAAGCAGGTATAAATATCTTCTTGGGTTTTCGAAAATTGTCTCAGCTTGTAACTTCCCAAGGATACAAGGCAATGGAAGAACTATGTAAGAATCAGATCAAAGAGGAGGGATAGTGATGTGGAAATAATACCTTGTGCAGTTTTGAAGATTACCAAGTACTTCCAGAGTGTTATTTTCAAGCTCGTTATTTATGTAAGTAGCAGTCAACCCACAAATCTTCACATGTGTGGTGTTTCTGTAATATTAACATAGTTTGCTTATATGTAATGCCAAAAGAAAATTCTAATTTTCATGACTTTATGGAATTCTCCATAAAAGGGAGCAAAACTTTTCAAAAAAACATAAATGCTATTGTTTTTAACCTCTATGCATAAGGGTATCTCCTCGAGACACTTTCCCTCGTTATAAGTGAGTATTTTACATTTTCTTGAATTTCATATACTTTGAGTTTCTGTCTCACTCAAAATATTTCAACAACACCAATTTCCCATAAAATACTCAAATACAGTAGAATCTTGATATAAAGTGCATTAAGGACTTTAAAATTTTATACTTGATACTGAGAACTATTCTATACGTGAACAACTATTTAACATTATCATATCTGCCAGTGATTTGAAAGTAATATATACTTTCTACTGAAATGTACTTAAAATTAAATAAAAGTGTAAAATTTTTTATATGAAAATTCAGAAAATCTGATTACAAAGCATTATTTCGTTGTTCAGTAGTTTCAGGTATGAAGGTGTATTTTGAAGGTTAGATTGTCTGCCTGCAATATAATGTGTATTTTTAAACAACGTGCACCCGACACAAACATCATAAATTGTGGGTCGTTGTCAGTTTTCATAAATCCACTTAGAAATCATTATTCATTGGAAATTCATTATGCTTGGGCAGCATAAAAATATTCTCACACGGCAGTTCCAGCTTCACCACACCTCTGGAACAATACAGTTTTTGATTTCAAAATATTGAATTGCCTTTTTCCATTTCCAAGTGATGGCATTTTATGTTCGCTACTGATAATCAAAATAATACAAGTATTATTTTCCCTTGTACTAATTCCAAATAATAACGTTTTCCAGTCAATAATGATTTAAACATACGCTTGCATGCACAAATGCTCATATGCACGCGCACACAGATATTATTTTCACAGTTTGCAGTAGATTTTTAAACCACTTACTCAATAATGTACCACTTCTCTTGGATGTTGGAAATAGTGGAGAACTGGTTTCCTGCACCGACGGCAACTTCTCCATCCTTTAGCAGAGCTTTGGTATCATCAGTTACATTGTCCACGCTCTTCCACGGTTGTCTGCACTCTTCCATCCATTTCTGCAGCCCGTCAAAGTTGAAGGATGCCCAGAGGCCGCCATAGTACTCGCTGCTGTCCAGATGAAGCACTTTCTTGCCCACGCGGCTAGCGGCAGCAGCCAGGATGGATTCCGTCATCCCTGCGACAGCAAGAAAACCAAAGTTGAGGAGTGCTTCAAATACATCTACAACAGTCCACCAAGAAAAAAATTTGACTAAGTTTTTAGAACCTCTTTAAGTTGGTCCCCTTTAAGTCTGATCTCCGGATAACCCAAAAAAATTTAGACGAACAAAAAAATAACAAAAATATGAAGGTTAAGATGTTTTGCAGGATAATCAATCACAAAACCTTACAAATAAACATTTTTAGAAAAACACATTTTGTGTAAAAATTATTGTTTCAAATGTGTTTTGTTCATTATAAAGCAAATCTTCCGTAANATTCACAAAACCTTACAAATACACATTTTAGAAAAACACATTTTGTGTAAAAATTATTGTTTCAAATGTGTTTTGTTCATTATAAAGCAAATCTTCCGTAAGTATGTTTCTTATATGAATTTTTCCCATCTTCTCTGGTTAAACTGGAGTTTTGTTATTCCGAATCAGCTCCAGTCCCAATTGATCAGACTTAATGAGGTTCCACAGCATTAGACTGCTTAAACTGCCTCATCAGCTGCTATAATATAAAAAAATATTTATTGTTAATTGCGATAAACTTATACCACTACTTCATTTCATGACTGTACAATTTTATTTTAAGGATTTCATGTACCAGCTTACAGGTAGAGGTTTTGTTATGATGTATGCGAAGTGAACAGTGACAAATGCTGAATTTTTACCACTTTCACGCTATGATAATCACAAACAGTAACAAAATATTAGTGTAATGAGGTGAAGGATTTAATTGTTATAATTTAAGGGCAAAAACTAGTTTTGCTATATTGGTGGGTTTTTAACAACAGGTCTAAAATAATGCCTTCCCAAAATCATGCTGGAGTTTCAAACACATCAGCAAGCATGCTGGATCATGAGGTGCGCGGGGCCGATGTCTAGGTAGGACAATGATAGGTCTTCATGTCCCGGTGCCGACAGCTTGCTGGATCTGTGCATCCCACAGTCCCAACTCCTCCTTGCGTTCCCAACACAGAGTTAGTATCCAAAACCCAGTGCAACCTATCACAACACCACCCCAGTCACCTCTCACCAGACAGTTCCCACCCCTACCACCCCTTCGCACAACCTCTGCCCTCCCCACTCAACATTTTAGCACACAGTCGACAGCCCATCTACCCCACTTTACCACCCTTTCCCCACTCCCAACTCCTTTCCTTCCTAAACCCCCAAACATAATTTTCTGTTTTTAGCAAACTTTGGCATCCTCTTGAAGAGTTCTTGCAAATTTTCGTCTCAGTATTCCACAGCTGCTCAAGTTATTGAGAGAACTCATCAAAACTAAACAAAAAGGAAACATCCCTGAAAACCAACTGCTGGAAATAATTTTTCCATTCACCCGTTCACCCTTAAGTGATAGAACCACTATTGCCATAAGCAATAATTACAGCATTGACCAGTATCGCCAGGATATACTGGATTATTTCATCCCCACCAGACCTTTAGTAAATATTCGATTGGAATGGTTCAATCGTTTACAAGAACACACTGAACCTCTTGCTCATTACATTGCAGAAATAAAAGCTGCAATAGTTTTGCGATTATGTGTTTCTGAGGCTGAGATAGTCTCTACAATCTTAGATGGGTTAAGTCCTGCAGAGCGCTCACGTGCTATTTTCACATCCAGACCACAGACGTTTGCTGACTTGGACAGTTTGTGCATTAATTCAACCAATGATGCTTTTGCAGACCAATCCTGAGGTAAATTTCACCACCATTTCTTAAGCCAATCAACATCATCTTTTAGATTAGAACACCACAGTCCTAAGAAAGTGTCTGAACCATCCCAAGGTGATAAGAAAATGATACTCATACCTAAAGATCAGAGAAAAGATAGTAAAACATGTATATAAAAAAAAAACCTTTGATCACATTATGTCTGAGTGCAGAATTTTGGCAGAAAAGGAGAAAAAGAATCTAAACAAAAAAATGCTTAAGGTGGTGGTTTACACGTGGAAAGTCTAGGCCCCCTAAACGGAACAATTTTTCTAAAAGTAAAAGTTTTTCCAAGAAAACAAATTTAGTCACTCCTGTCGTCAAATCAGTACACACATCATGTTTTGTGAATAGTGCCTTCATGGTTGATGACTTAGGGAACACATGGAGTTGTTTAAGTGACAGGAAATGTAGAAAATGTAAAAAAGTGGTTACCTAAGGAAAAGAAGGTGTCATTACATTGTGGATTTGTCAACACAGGTTCAGTTTATAGTATCATGTCAGAAAATGTTTTTCAACATTTAAAAGGAAAAAATTTTCCTTAAAGAGTACTGGACCGATAAATTTACACTGTGTTACAGCTTCAGAGCAGCCATTGCAGATACAACTAGTAACTTTAGTGAAAATCAGAATTGATTTGTTTACATGGGTTTTTCCATTTCTTGTGTACGATGATCTGGCGACAGATCTTATTTTAGGAGCAGATTTCATTACTAAGACACATATGCTAATTGATCTGAAAGCGCAAGATGTATCATGTTTAGCTTCAATCACAAGGTGATAATTCCATTTTCTGGTTCACAAGACTATGAAGAAGTAAAAGTATCAAAAGTCACAGGCAATCCAAATTCTACTGATTTGAATCATCTATAACTCATCTCAGCTCACGTGAATTTATTCCTGTTATACTGGGCCTCATGATAGGCAGTTAATTGAACTTGAGGTATATTACTGCAGGCTTATATAGGCCTCACGTTGGGTAGTAAATTAACTTGAAATACGCCCCACAGTTGGGCACGAAATTAACTCAACTCAGCTTTGGTACACTGTTGAATACATGGTGGCTTATATGGTCAGAGTTAATGTCCCCCAGGCACCGACTATAAAGTGCGAGGAGGTTGTGGGTATTGTAATGAGGTAGACTATTACTGTTGTATTTTGAAGTACGAATATATTGTCTCGTATATATTCACAAATACACAACATCAACACTTGAGAGGTGCGGTACTGTGATAGTTTGGTTACTCGGATTTACTGGGCGAATTCGTGGTTGAGTGGGCTTCTCGTGA
>NQII01000543.1:0-11673 GCA_002778355.1 Clitarchus hookeri | reverse complement strand
GCCGAACAAAGCCTTCCACCACACATGTCCTGATTTCTGAAGTTTTAGGCGGGGGTGGGAGGGGTAACTCGCCCGTAGTTTACTATCGTCAGCTAAACTTCCGTGGTGCGTATTTTCTGCGTTCAGGCGAACTACACGTGATAATTTGCTGATAACTCGAAAAAGCCCTGCACTCCACAGATCTCGCGGCGGGCGAGAGGTGTCCGGGGTGAAGGGGGAAGGCCTACGCTTCAGCTCCACGTGTACCGGAATTTTCCACCTGCCTGTGGTACCACGTGCCGTCTAGAAGGCGCCTAGCGAAGTGCGCGAGGCGGGGGTGGTGTGAGGGGGTGATGGATGTGAGCCAACGGCGTTCCCTAATCCCTAAACCTGCATGCAACATCTAGATAGTGGAAAACAACAAGCAATTAAGAATATATGTGCAGATTTTCCAGATGTTGTGACCCCAGTGCTAGGAGACACAAATTTTATTGAATACGAGGTTAAACTCCTTGATAACAAACCTGTGAAATGCCATCCCTACGATTTGGTACCACCAAAAATGAAAATTATATGCGAGAAAATTCAGGATCTTTTTGGACACCAAAGTCACTGAACCCTCCAAATCATTTTTCAGTTCGCCTGCCTTTCTAGTACCTAAAGGTAATGATAATTGTTTGGTAATTGATTACTGCCGTTTGAACAAACAAATTGACATTGAAAGTGTTCCACTTCCAAATTTGAATTCTGCTTTCCATTGGTTTAGTATTTCAGTGTTTTTGACCTAAATTCAGCTTATCATCAAATCCCACTCACTAATAATTCAAAACATGTAACCGGTTTCCATGGAACTGGTACCAATACACTGTTGTGCCATTTAGCCTTGCTACAGGAGCCCGGGTTCTAACTAGTCTACTCGATCACGTGCTGGGCATGTTTGTGTACAACTATCTGGACGATTTGATAATGTACTCAAACAGTTTCAAGGAACATGTAGCTCATCTCAGACAAGTTCTTGACGGATTGCGTAATGCAGGTCTCATTGCAAACTTAAAAAAGGTGAAATTCACAGTTCAGAAAATTTCTTTTCTTGGCCATGTAGTTTCTGAAAAAGGAGTCTCAATTGACTCAGACCAAACCAAAGCTTTGAGAGATTTTCTTCCTCCAAAATATGCAAAAGGCGTTTCCGGGGTTAATCGGCATGGTCAACTTCTACTCCAAATTCATTCCAAAATTTGCCCAACATGCAGCCCCTCTAAACATTGTAACGACGCAAGTTATTAGTTATCGGAATACGCGGTTCATTTTCTTTCGTTTTGCTAAGCTTCATAATATTTTTGTTGGGTTTCAAAATTAAAGCAGTGGTGGTTAGTTTTATCGTGGTATAACGTTATCGGGTGTACGTTTGCCGTTTCAAAAATCTTAAATTTTGTTATGTGTCAGCATTAGTAATGGAAGCTTTTTCAGACTGCGTCGACAGTTTTGCTCTAGGAAGTTCGATTATCTTTATCCGACTGACGGCACAGTAAGGCACAGCAAGCGGACTACGATGAAATTTGGATGGCACTGCTGGCTCTAAAGGTTGATTAATTTTTACCAATGATGCAGGTAGGATGGCTACGCAGAAGCCTTCCGAACTTCAGGTAGACAGTTTTTGGTAGAGAGAGTTTGATTGAATTTTACACACAGTGCAGTTTGGATGGCACTGCTGACAGATGCCGGCTGCCATGCCCTTATCTTAGAAGAGGGGAGGGGATAGGCCCTCAGAATAAATACTCTGGGTGTCTATCACCTAAAAAAGAAAAAGTAAACAACAGTCAGAGAAGACGCATCGGGCGTGATGAACTTCACCCACACCGGCAAGCATCCGCGACCACTAAATCTTTTTTCACTTCAATTCTTTTCGGCTTGAACTTTAAATTCTATTAAATTATTTCCGCCGGTGTGGGAGGTCGGTAGGGTGCCAGGAGGGAACGCACGTCCCTCCTGCCTTCATATTTTCTTCTTGAGAGGCGAGTTTCTGAGACGTAAATGAATAATTAAACGACTGTGGCGCTGCTCTCTCGGTTTGCCTGCAAACTGGTTCGTACTCTGCATACCTGACGATTGCATGTGAACTGTTTCTATCTATCCAGTAAATAAAAGTACAGAGTAATAAACAAACATTGGACTTTATTTATATTTATTGGCGCCTTTAACGTTTCATGCTACTGTACTACCAACTGAGCTGGCCTAGTGGTAACTTCCAGCAGTCATCACAGATGCTGCATCATTACAAATATGGCGGCCGAATCTGCCGCGTGGAATATCACAAAAATGAAGCCTAACTATGAGGCTGCCTCGTTACAATTATGGCGGGCATAAACAACATAGGCAACATTACAATGCATTAAGGAAAAGAACAAAATTTGTATGGGCTAAAGAGTAACAGGATGCTTTTGATTTTTTGAAAGAAGCAATAGCCAACCCTCGAGTTCTTCGAACAACTGATTTTTCCAAACCATTCATTCTTCAAACTGCCGCTTCCAGCACAGCACTTGTGCTGTATTATCCCAGGAAATTGATGGACAAAGGCAACTCATCACTTTCGCTTCACCAACACTCACTCATCAGGAAAGGAAGTCGTCAGCTTACGAACTAGAATGCTTGGCAGCTGTTTTCGGAATAGAAAAATTTAGGCAATTTTTAAAACACCAAGAATTTTTACTGGAAACAGATAACCAAGCTCTTTCACGGTTACTTGTTCATTCAAAGCAACTTGGAAAATTAGGTTGTTGGATAGTCAAAATTATATCATTCAAATTCAAAATCCAACATATTCGCGGAACCCAGAACATAGTTGCTGATGCGTTGTCAGGTATGTTTGAAAATTATCCAGAGGAAACCTCTTCAGAAACTAAACCTAATTGTTGCAGCGCACTGCTGACTGATTTTCCTTTCATATTTCAGGGTATTGAAACTCATCAAAAATCTGATCCTTTCATTTGCGACATTATGGATCAAATTCAAAAAGATACTGCACCTAAGCAGTATAAGGTATCTAAAGGTATTTTGCATTGCAAAACCCATTTCGCCAAAGATCATAAAATTGTCTTACATGAAAATCTTTGTGATATGGTTTGGTAATTATCCAGAGTAGCGGCTTTTCTGTAAATAAAAAAAAAAAAAAGAAACCAGAAAAGTGGTATATTTCTACTCTACTGATTATGCAGAACACAAATATACTAGGGGCATTAACGTCCGACTATTTTCGTAATATGTGCCCAACTAGCATAACTGAACCTAACCCCACAATGGGTGAATCACTATTTTACATTTTTAAACTAACCTCGGATTGTTGGGTTTTAAACTAATCTAGGATTGTTGGGTTTTAAACTAACCTACGAATTTAGTCTAATCTAGGATGTTAGGGATTTAGAGAAACCGTAAAACACACCAGAATAATTTGAATTAACTCACCTAGGTAGGCGGCGGGTACAATTCCTCTGTCCTCGGCCAATTCAACTGTTGTACACCTTACCTCACTCGACGAAACAAGTAACACCCGCCACATAGGCGAATATTATGCACAGAAGCACTCGTTCATAGGCAAATATTACGCACAGAAGTTCTCGTTATTGCACTTTTAGTTTTTAAGTCGGTCGGATTCGGACGTCACAACTCGCGCCCGCAACACAATCGCACTGTTTCGCATCTGAACGGCAACTGAAATTCAATGACGATGACGTCTAAATACAGTGACGATGACTTCAACGACCCACAGCCAATAAGGTAACGGCACAATGCCGAAAATCACCAAAAATCATGGCGTCCGATGTAAAGTGGCTGGCTGCTCGTACTTTTAACTATTTTATTTCATACGTTCTATGTATTTTAGTGTTACACCCTCCTGAATATGAAAAAGGGAAGCTGTGCAGAATCCATTAATGCAACTTTTGTTGGTCTAGGACGTTTCCTTCAGAAAAGTTGCTACTCTNCAAGGGAAGCTGTGCAGAATCCATTAATGCAACTTTTGTTGGTCTAGGACGTTTCCTTCAGAAAAGTTGCTACTCTGGATAATTACCTTGTCTTAGACAATGGTCCACAGTCTAAGTCTAAGATTTTCAAAAACATGTGTTTCNTGCTACTCTGGATAATTACCTTGTCTTAGACAATGGTCCACAGTCTAAGTCTAAGATTTTCAAAAACATGTGTTTCACTCATGGTATCCAACATATCACCCCCACACCTTACTATCCCCAGCCGTCACATGCGGAGCGCTTCAACAGGAATCTCCGTTCAGCACCTAATGCTTTTTATGCTGACAACCAGGATAGGTGGGATCAAGAATGGTTACAAATGGCATTTAATTATGCTCGCCTTGAGGGACACAAAATAACCCCTTTTGAACTAATGTTCACCTACAAACCAAACACTCCTCTTTCCAATCTTTGGTCAATAGTTGACCTGATGATCCGAAGGACATCAAGGAGATCTGGAAATGAGCTCATGACAATTTAAAGTTGTTACAAGGCATCAAAGAGAAGGTACNCCGAAGGACATCAAGGAGATCTGGAAATGAGCTCATGACAATTTAAAGTTGTTACAAGGCATCAAAGAGAAGGTACAATAAGAATTGTAGACAGAACCTCTTTAAAGTAAAAGATTTTGTGTTGTGCCGAGCGGCTAAACTCGTTTACACCAAAATACCGCAACCAGGATTACAGTCATATCTTGAATAGCAAATCTATACATTAAAGACACGAGAACATAACTTTCTTGGGCTTAAGCAACTTGCTTGATAAAATTTGGATGTTTCGCAAATTAGTTGGTACTACTGGTGATATTCATGTTCTTGATCATGTGTAATATGTTTATACTATTTAAATAAAGGATTAAAAATTATTAATTGTTATTAATTACTTTTTAATAAAGCAAACTGTATAGAAATGAATTTTTTTTACACTTTAGCATATTGTATATATCCGAGTCAAAATATCACTGCCAGATATTACACAACGTTGAGTCAGATGAATTTAATGTGTGGTTTTTTAGTTGTATTTATTAAATATGCAAGCACTACTATAGAAAAGCATGGTAAATTCTCGGCTTAGGATTTCTTTAGCGTGTTTCAATTGCAATCAACTTCGCATTCCTGTTACCAGAAGCACTTTTATGCAAGCTGTTTGAATGGCAGTAGTAGTTGCTATTTTTGCTATAAAAAGCAGTCGTTACTGCTCGCTGAGGTACAGCAGAAATAGCAGAATGAGCAAGACTGAAAAAAAGAGGCTTGTTCATGTGGTATGCTATTTCTGTTATCTGGGACAAAGTGATATTTTTCAGGAGTAGCGAAGTAGCAGAAAGAGCAATTGCTCTCGGCGAGACGACACAAACTATGGAAAACAAAAAACTACCATGTATGAAATAAATTAATTTTATTAGGAAAATGGCAATAATTATTGTCTCAGTGTAGTTTACGTGCATAAAAAAATTCAGGCTACTCAGAATAACTTAGGTCCACGTTCGAGGATAAATGTAGCTTTATTANAGTTTACGTGCATAAAAAAATTCAGGCTACTCAGAATAACTTAGGTCCACGTTCGAGGATAAATGTAGCTTTATTACTTTCATTACTAAGCAACTATCCACGTACATTTCTTACAGAATCCTGAAACATCTTCGCCACCACCATTCGAACAGCAAACAAAAAAAGTGCATCTACTAACACAAACTCCCACTAGCAGANAGTTTACGTGCATAAAAAAATTCAGGCTACTCAGAATAACTTAGGTCCACGTTCGAGGATAAATGTAGCTTTATTAATTTCATTACTAAGCAACTATCCACGTACATTTCTTACAGAATCCCGAAACATCTTCGCCACCACCATTCGAACAGCAAACAAAAAAAGTGCATCTACTAACACAAACTCCCACTAGCAGAAATAGTACTAAACTAGCAGAAAAGCAACACCATGAACATAACTACTGACCACCAAATCAAAATTACAAACGTCAAAGAGTCTTGGCGAGAAGATGTGTGGGTATCCTGTGAGATGTGCACAGGGAGAGATTAATAGTAATGAAAGTGATAAAGTTACATTTATCCTTCAAAGCAGGCCAAAGTTATCTTGAGAAGCCTGGATATTTTATACACACAAACTACACAGACACAATAATAGTTATTGCCATTTTCCTAATAAAATTAATTCGGTAATTACCATTAATTCATTTCCGACATGCTAGTTTTTTGTTGTTCATAGTTTGTGTTGTCTCACCGAGAGCAACTGCTGCTTCGCAGCTCGTGGAAAATATCACTTGCTCTCACATCACAAAAATTGCATAACATTAGCATACTACACAAACAAACATTCAGTGTGTGAATGTACAGCAGGGTTTAAGGTGGATTCTCAACCATCTGTCGCATCCGTCAGTCAGTCATTCCTCTGTGTTTTCATCCGTCAGCTGAAAGCGATTCACAACAATCCATCGTCTGTCAATCCTTCTGTACTGCAAAATTCCAGTGTGACAAATTAACATAGTGATTTTTCTTTAGTTGGAGATATATTTTAGTTGGAAATACATTTTCACGGGAAAAACATTTTGGAAAAATAATTTCTGATAAGAATTTATACTGAATTTTTGATTACATTTTAAATTCCTGAATGTACCACCAAAGATAAATAAACACACATCCACCGCCTTGCATTTTATTTCAAAGTGCATATATGCATCTATGGAATGTCGTCGGAAGGCTGTGGCCCGTCCGTCCGTCTGTTGAAAGTTAAAGTTTGAGAAATATTTGACAGATTGACAGATAGAGAAAGAAGTCCTGCGATTGATTGAAGATCACATGACCGCCAGACGGAAATGGCGACTGACGGATGCGATGGATGGTTGAGTACACCTTAAGCTGTTTAGGCTGGACTCAACCATGCGTCACACCAGTGAGTCGTCAGTCTTTTCATGCGACAGCCGAAAGCTATTCACAACAATCCATACTCTCAGTTTTGTGAAAGTAAGGACTTCTCTTTGTATAATTTTTGAGTGCGAAGTCACTAATAATAAAATTAGTTGTGTGAAAAGAAAGAATTTTAAATGTGCAATTATGTGGAGATATATCAGGGGTGCTTGTGATGCTTAACAGAATTCCTACTAAGCCTCTTATTTTCTCTTTGCTTGTGGTGGCTAGCGTGAATGTAATGACACCAGGTAAATCAGCTTCCCTTTGTGTTTAACACTGAGCGTGGGAAAAATGTTTTTATCTTTAAAATGCAATGAAGGAGTGTATGATTTTTTGTCAAAACCAGGTAGATTAAGGTGATATTTTTGACACATTAGCAGTAATCATTAATGAATTCTGAATTACGTGAAGACACATTTACCCTTTTGCATGAAGACATAGACAAAACACAAAACTTCATATCTTTTGTATGAAATTAAAATACTCAAAACATAAAATACCCTTGAGAATAAAATATTAAAACTACTTTCAAATACTACACAAAACATAAATCATTCATTTGGTGTGTGGAAACTAGTTTCATTGCAGAAGTGATACGTTGAAAAATTGAGAATTCAATTATAGATGAAAAATTATTCAGTACAGAAAAATCCACAAATATTAATCAAATAAATAAAATTACATGTCGTTAAAATAATAAAATCAGTTGCAATAGATCTGAATACTAAATCACCTCTCAAAAATTAGCAAACGAAATAGGTAATTTACGTGAGAAACTGGCTCATAGTATACTCCGAAATTAATCTTGTTACAAAGCTTATGGTTTTGCACGGCTACAGAACAACAGATCTTATCTGCTGGCTTCTGGTTAATGTCTGACCAAATTGTTACACCCTTCATTAATTTCATAACATAATTGAAAATCCAAAAATCACTCTCTTGAAAATTCATGTTAATTTGACAATAAAAACTGTTCAAAATGATTGCTGTGCACGTAAGTAACAGTTATTTAAAATTGCAGTACCATACCCGATGTAGGGCATACTTCTTCAGTACTGGTGGAGACTGCAGCCCACGTAGTTTTGCGTAACACTTCAAAACTACCGCAATGCATTTAGGGCCTCTTCTTTATCACACCCGCATATTTAAACAAACTAGGCGCCTCTCGTACAGCTTTCGCAACATTACGATGGGCGGCACATGCAAAATTAGATGAACTCTTGCAGAACAAAAGTTACGATGTACAATTGTCCATAGCGTCTAGGGAGAGAGTGTCAATCAGAAGGGGTTTACACAGTGACGCTAATTAAAAATTGGTAATTACAAGATGATAGTCACTTCCTGAGACATGAAACTTATCTTATCAGTACTGTAATTAAATGCATTCCTCCTTGACAAACCATGCTTGATTATGCCAGGTAAAGTGTAAAGAGAAAACGGTGACAAAATAATTAACATTCCATAGATAATTGAGCTCTGTTCACACTGCAAAATAAAAGAAAAGAAATAGAACTGTCAAAATACGTGAAATGTAAACAAACAAGTAAATAAATAAAAATTTCAAGGTGATGTCCTGAATTAAAATTCTAACTATTCCTGAGGGTAGGAGCTTTAAGATTATGTTTAAAATAAATAAACGTTCAAATCAAAACAAATTAAAACATAAACAAATGGCTTCAAATGCTGAAATCACTATACCGTCAATCCAACTGCATAGCAAAATTTCAGTGCGACGAAAACATCGAGATATTTTCTTTGGTTGGGGCTGCGGTGGCTAAACGGTTAGCCTGCTNACAGCAAAATTTCAGTGCGACGAAAACATTGAGATATTTTCTTTGGTTGGGGCTGCGGTGGCTAAACGGTTAGCCTGCTCGCCTCCCAACAAGGCGAACCAGGTTCAATCTCCGGCCAGGTCAATCCAGATTTTCGCATGTGGAAATCGTGCCGGACGATACCGCTGGTTGACGAGTTTTCTCAGGCATTTCACGTTTCTTCCACGACCTCAAATTTGGCGCTACTCCATACTCTCCTCGCTTCACCCTCATCAGCTCTCAAGACCACAATGTTACGAGCAGCCCAAATTCACTCACTCACTTTTCTTTAGTTGGAGGTACATTTTGGATGGAAATATATTTACAAGAGAAAAACATTTTGGGNGTTCAAATCAAAACAAATTAAAACATAAACAAATGGCTTCAAATGCTGAAATCACTATACCGTCAATCCAACTGCATAGCAAAATTTCAGTGCGACGAAAACATCGAGATATTTTCTTTGGTTGGGGCTGCGGTGGCTAAACGGTTAGCCTGCTCGCCTCCCAACAAGGCGAACCAGGTTCAATCTCCAGCCAGGTCAATCCAGATTTTCGCATGTGGAAATCGTGCCGGACTATACCGCTGGTTGACGAGTTTTCTCAGGCATTTCACGTTTCTTCCACGACCTCAAATTTGGCGCTACTCCATACTCTCCTCGCTTCACCCTCATCAGCTCTCAAGACCACAATGTTACGAGCAGCCCAAATCTCTTCACTCACTCACTTTTCTTTAGTTGGAGGTACATTTTGGATGGAAATATATTTACAAGAGAAAAACATTTTGGGNACTCACTCACTTTTCTTTAGTTGGAGGTACATTTTGGATGGAAATATATTTACAAGAGAAAAACATTTTGGGGAAACAGTTTTTTTACGTAATAAGAATTAATACAGACTTGTGTACATTTTAATGTACTGAATTTACTACCAAAGATAAATAAACACAGATCCACCACCATGCATTTTATTTCAATGTGCTTATTCGCGTCTAAGGAATGTCATCAGAAGGTGGCCCATCTGTCCGTCCGTTAAAAGTGAAAGTTTGAGAAATATTTGACAGTGTGACAAGAAAAAAAGTTGCCCTGCGATTAGTTGAAGACAAACTTGACCGGCGGACGAACGGGCGATTGATATGCAACGGATGGTTGCGAGTCCAGCTTCATTGAAGTTAGGTCAGAAGACAAGATTATGCTGTAATTACCCACAATATGGGCTTTTCCGGGTGGAAAAAAAAAAGGAAAATAATACCTGACAATACAAATTTAATTGGGGGTCACGTAATTTACAGTATATACCATGAAATGTGATGTTAACATATTTTTTTCTTCGGAAAAGCTCATATTTAGGGCAATTACCCCAAAATATGACAATAATATGTTTTATACCTAAAAAGCTATCTTATATTAACACCAACCTGTTCCAACCACGATGACATCATATTCCGAGGGCAAATCGTCTTCCATTGTACGATGATTAAATAGTACTCAAGTCCAACAAATATACTTCGAAAACTTACACCACACCTCACTTCAACAGCACCATTATTGACAGATGAATATACGACGCCAAACTTGGCACCTCCGAGTCGCAATAACAAAGAGAAATAATTAAATACTGCAACACGTACCTCTTAGAAATATTACTGAATCACACATAATAGGAAGAATTTAAAAATAGAGTTTTATAAATGAAATTTATAAACTATTGAACATTTTAAAAAAAAACTTTTGTTTGTAAACCAAAGTAATGTATTGTAGCACTGTATTTAACTAACTGTTGTGACTACATCTTCACTTCGAGTTTTCGACGCTTCCAAAAATTTGCAATCTAATAATGAAAATGGCAGTTATGGAGAGTAAAAACAGATGACAATTTAATTAAATGTTTAAGTAAAAGGTGAATGGTGGATTTTTTTTACATATATACATTTGGCCGAGAAAATCGAATAATTGAGGTGGTAGTTGAATTCCGTGAACTATTGGTTTATGTCGGGATTTTTACATTCTAATTTGTTGAATGTTTGGAAATTATTATCACTTTTGATGGATTGTGACATTATTTAGTTAAGTGAAAATGAAATTAATAAAGATCTGCACTCAGTATAATTATACCAGTTTTCATCAGAGCATGTTTCATGTGCAGATGCATATGCAGTTCTACAATTATAAAGAATTGCATATTTTTGGGGAAATAGCCAAAAATGTCTGAGAACTTCAATTTTGGACTTACAGAGTATGTCGAAATACTATTACAATTATGTGTGTTTGTATAATTTTTTTTTTACTTTAGTGAAAGAATGTAATGAATCATTTTTTGGTCGGCTGGGTTAGTGAACGAACTAATATTTTTGTCATTTTTTACTTTTTTATTATTAATAGTTAGAAAAAAACTGCGATAGCAGATTTTTTTTCTCTTCGACAATAATAAAACAAACACAATACTGTAATGAGTATTTTCCCTTCTTGGTACAGGGAAATCAATAAAAAGACTTCAAATCTTTTCTAAACACAAATATCAAACATTGAGATTGAGAGCTGANTTGGTACAGGGAAATCAATAAAAAGACTTCAAATCTTTTCTAAACACAAATATCAAACATTGAGATTGAGAGCTGATAGTTCATTCTATCACATTTCACTTCAAGCTCACAAATGAGAATAGAAAAATAACGCATTTGCTTGTGAATAATCCCCTCGTGTTCNTATCACATTTCACTTCAAGCTCACAAATGAGAATAGAAAAATAACGCATTTGCTTGTGAATAATCCCCTCGTGTTCCTACGGCCGGTTGGTCGTATGCTTGTGGCCAGGTTTTGATGCCGCTTCTCTCGTATCGCGACTCGCGACTTAGGTTAGATAATCATAGGTTAACTTAAGATCTCTGCCAAAGAATCAAATCTTTTAGTTTATCAGAAAACTGTAAATAATAAACACGGGAT